>JAWQEG010001312.1:20000-191688 GCA_033782935.1 Petrolisthes cinctipes | reverse complement strand
CCACTGAAACAAGCTTCTTTCATGTAGGTGGTGTTTCGTGGCAATGTTTGAAGGACTCACTAACCTCCAATTTTCTGACTACATCGAGTTGGGTCCTTTAGGGGAGAGTTTCTTTTTGGTATATTGGAGTTCCTTGATTCCTCCAAAGTATGCCAGGAAACAGGACCAGATGAACAAAAATTATCGTGTTCTGTTGCTTGGAATAGTTTGGAGGAAAAATTTACTCCAGATTTATCAAAAGTGTATTATTCCCTTAAACTTAAACTGTACCACGAGACCGATTGTTTCAGTATCATGTCTCCAGTTTGCCAAACATATCTTATCCCTTAAGACAACCATCCAGGAGATTCATTATCTTCCTTATTATCACTATATGATGATATCACTACATTATCACCGTATAGTTCAGTAACATGACAGAGCTTTACACATATAGGCTATACTTCACAGTCTTACTAATTAACTGTTCAGCCTTGGTTTGGGTTTAATCTCTTTACCATACTGTATTATATATTACGAAGAGAAATGGGGGCATAAGTTGAAGTAAGTGAATTTGTTTGTCCCTATAAGCTTCGAAGTGAATAAATCGATCAGTCCAACTTATCCTGCAAACACCACATTTAATACAACTTCAGTAACTGTCTCGTTATGATATCAATATTTAGATAATTATAATGCTATATACAATACATAACAAAATAGAGGCAACCCTATACTCACTGACTTGGAGTTGTATTATATTTTTCACCCCAAAACACACACACACACACGCACTCTCTCTCTCTCTCTCTCTCTCTCTCTCTCTCTCACACACAAACCTTACCTTGCCGGTGCTTGTATAGGCTACACACACACACACACACACACACACTCCTCTCTCTCTCTCTCTCTCTCTCTCTCTCTCTCTCTCTCTCTCTCTCTCTCTCTCTCTCTCTCTCTCTCTCTCTCTCTCTCTCTCTCTCTCTCTCTCTCTCTCTCTCTCACACACACATACCTTGCTTGGCCGGTGCTTGTGAGAAACCATAACCTGGGATGGATGGACAGATGACCTCCAAGACCACATTGCCTCGACCCTCCTCCTCCTCCTCCTCCCTCAGCAACGACACCAACTCATAAAACTCGACGAAGGAGCCCGGCCACCCATGTAAGAGTAGCAGCGGCACCACCACCTGGCTGTCCTTCCCTCCTTCACACCGCCACCGTCGTTATCTTTCCCTCCTTCACCGTCACCGTCGTTATGTTTCCCTCCTTCAGCACCACCGTCGTTATGTTTCCCTCCTTCACCGTCACCGTCGTTATCCTTCCCTCCTTCAGCACCACCGTCATTATGCTTCCCCTCCTTCACCGTCACCGTAATTATCTTTCCCTCCTTCAGCACCACCGTCGTTATCCTTCCCTCCTTCACCGTCACCGTCGTTATGTTTCCCTCTTTCAGCACCACCGACGTTATCCTTCCCTCCTTCACCGTCACCGTCATTATCCTTCCCACCGTCACCGTCATTATGCTTCCCTCCTTCACCGTCTCCGTCATTACCTTCACCAGCCCTCACGTGCATGTAGTGGATGTCGAGGCCTTCAATGGTGGTTCTGATGGGTGTGTGTGGAGAGACTCGGGATATTAATTAATCTGTATCTGTTGTGTGCATATATATTTCTTAACCCTATATCCTATATCTCCGGTTACTCTGCATTAATTACTTACTCCATCTAACTCTAGAAGATTTTACTAGAAACAGGGATTATCCATGCAGGACCTCAAAGGGGCAATGTTGTAACTACTTCAGAAAGGCATTGTTTACATTTGTGTCTCCATATGGGTTTGAATCACAGCTTTATTTAGATATTTTCTTCATGGATAAGTTGTGTGTTAATTGATATAGTAAATGTAGCGTGCAGTATATACCTGCTACTAACAGCTACTGGTAGACATACAAATAAACTTACAAGTAATGAGGATACTTGTTGAGCCTGGCCTCCCTCTGACGCCAGTTGTAGTGGTGTCGCCAATATTGAAGGATGGTCTGCAGTGTGTCAGGATGTACACCATAAGTAAAGTTGACGTCATGTAAAGCTGGCACCAGACGAGGCTTTAGGTTCAGCAGTGTGGTCAGGTCATCCACAGCCTACACACAAGAGTAAGCTAGGTTAAAACTAGGTCAAGAGAGGGTCTTCAGTCATGTGATGTTTATAGCTAAAAGTGCGGCGGCCCCCCCCCCCACCCAAAAAAAACAAAAAAAACACACACACACACACACTAGAGGAAAGCTATTTGTATACCATCAATGACTCCACACTGTTCTCTACATACCCTTGATCTTGTATATATATATATATATATATATATATATATATATATATATATATATATATATATATATATATATATATATATATATATATATATATATATATATATATATATATATATATATATATTCCCATTCCACCACTGCTCCCTCCACAGAACTTGCAAACTGTGTCATACCTTTACTTCCTCGACCCCGTAATCCCATAAGAGCAGTACGTATCTTTCCAAAGCCACTATATATCACCCTGCCTATATCCAATTCTGAATCAACACATCTTGAAAAATCGTTCTTTATTTCAGTTGCTAAGTTATGAAAATACCTCTCGTTCTTTGTGTTCCCCATATCTTCCTTCCTTCCAGAGGCTTGTGTATTGACAATATTTGGATATGGTCTAGTATTTCATTCTTCTTCATTTTTTCCATGGCAAGTATACTGTCATTAGTGGGCAACTTTGCCTCTGTTGTTGCATCTCTTATAAAACAATTGTGCATTCAATAAGCATAGCTACTGTATTAAACTAATGATATATACATTCACGTTCAATTGTCCTGTACCACTTTTGAATGAAACGGCCTCGATAGATTATGTGAAACTATAGCTTTTGATCTCAGTAATATTGGTTCATAAGATGCACTCAAATAGTTCACTTTCATTCACCAGAGACAGGACTTTTGATCGTGACTGTAGCAACAACATGATATTCGTACCTCCTGTGGGATGTTGATAGTGAACTTCCTGATGGAGGTGTCCTCGGGTTTTGGGTGTCCAGGTGCCCACCAAGGGTCAGGATGCAAGTGTGGCAAGGGAGGCTCTACCATCACCCACCAGGCAGCCCCCGCCGCCACCACCAAAACACATGCACGCAAAAACATAATCACGTCAGGAGTTCACGTCACCTTTGTTACTCTCATACACAGGCCTATATATGATATCTGAGGGAAGGTATATTGTGTTTACGTGCTGATGGCTTTTAGTGTGGTAGCATCCCGTGCAAGGATCGAGGCTTTACTAAGTTTTTCAACATGGAAAAGTCCCAACTCTCTTAAGTCACTGGTCAGAATATTCAGTAATCCTCTGGTTTAATTAATCTTCACGTTCAGCTTTCCCCCAATCATGATATTCATAAATAACCTCCTGCAAAATGTTTTCAGTATTATAAAGAATATTTAAGTTTTTCTATATCTAGTGGCAGATATGACACGGTATGTGGAGTCTACTAGCTGTTTCTGTCCAGACTTTAAATGGGAAAGAGAGAAGACTTAGCTAAGCCAGAAAGACCATGTATCATAAGGAAGGAGACAGAGAGGGGGGACAGCAAATGCGAAGGAATATGAAGGAAAGGAGGGACAATTGAAGAGAAGATCGGATTGGTTCCGGTCCGAAGGGGTGCCAAAACCATTGCCCACATCACTACGTACAGTCAATATAACCTACTACCGAGGTAGAGACGCCCGGACAAAGATTTGGGTAGTGACAGCAAACCAAGTCAGACCGAGTCAGTAGTTACTTGCTCGAGCCCCTTGACTGGGTTAGGCAACCCCAGGGAGACCTCTAAGTATTCTCTTAAATCCCGCTCACAAACGGCTCCATTCACCATTCAGCCCGTCCAGATGTAAAAGAAGACCTCCATAGTACCCCCACGAAGAAAAGTAACTCTGTAACATTTTTCTGAGTCTCAGATTCCCTTCATAAACCCTGGTAAGACACTACAGTCATAAACGCATTAAGAGACATTCACTCAAGAATAGTCATCCATCAATAAAATAAATTTTCTATAAAACATCATGCTACGTGTGACTTTTAGTCATGTAGTGGGGCAACTGAAGAAGAACTCCAAAACTCCATCTCCATGTGTTATAAATTATAAACTATCTCTAATTATTTTTTAAGTGCAATGTGTAATTCAGTCTAGCTACTATTGTATAATAAACCATTACATCCCTAAAGAATTTCGGTATCCTTTTATCTATTACGTGTGCGAGATAATTCTTTCTGCCAGACAAAGAACCCAATTTAATAGTCAATGTTCATCACTGGCTAAGCCGTTTGAAAGTGCAATATCCGCTGTTGCACAGTATTATGACCATTGTTGCATGCCTCCAGATACAAGGCATAACTTTTAGTTAATTTTAGTACATTGCCGGTATTACAGAAGACATAATATTATTAGGGCCTATCAATCTTAAAAATCTGTTGAGTTTTCATACCTTTCAGGCTTTCGTACATCATAATATATCCAAGGTATCTTTCAACAGCCTCCATCTGCTTCGTGTAAAATTATAATTAATAATTATTACTTCGAGTAGAAGGTTAGTATAGGAGTTGATTATTTTATTAGTAAACATTTCATTCATCTCCAAAAGACGAAAACAAGCCGCGACACAAAGCACAATCCCCATCGGTGTTCAGCTGCAGTTTTCTATATAATGTATGTCAAAGATATTGAATATATTGTCAACCATGCAATACCAATCAATGCCAAATTATACATAAATCAATATACTTTGCATATATAATCAGCTTATCGTATATCTAAATAGCAGTCCCTGGAGTGCGTTGGGGCAGAGTTGCAGGCTGGCACTTGGCAGCACCAACAGTTTTGTGTCACACAGGATAACACTCGTCAAAAATTATTATTTTTTCTTTCCAGTAGATGCATCCATGGCTTCTCTTTCATCAGTTTCTTGTCTGTAAACATGGCTACCATTACTCCGTGATTTATAACGGTGCTGGATTGGTTAGAAGGGTGTCATCAAGTCTCCATAACTAGACCATTGACCCTGGTATGTATGTGGAGTATGTTTAGTTATTTCACATGTGTTTAGAACACCCCAAAAAATTATTTATCCTTCCTATTTTTTCTTATTACACCATTTCACATATCAGGTAGGACAGTTTAGCAAAACTGAATGACAGTCCACCTGTGGCTTTGAAGCTTGACATAAGTTAAATGGGTAAATATTGAAAGGATGACCGTTATTACGGTTTTTCTACCTTTATTACCCACTTATTTAGACCATTCTAAGACTATTTTCAGCTAATATTGCGATTATCTGTGCCGGTGAACTACTTGTTAGGTTATGTTGGGTTAGGTAGGGTTCGGTTTCCTTTATCAATACTCAGTGGAATTATCTTGTGGAAATGTATTCTTTGCTAGATATTTCAAGGTATTTATTGAAAGAATTACCGTTTTGCAGCAGTGTTGCCAGATCCGGCTGGGTCCCAGTATTTTGCCCCAGTCATTTATTGTATTTTATCACGATTATTTCCCGGTAGTTTGCCCAGGTTAGGTCCCGGTAGTCTGATGCGGTCTAGGTTAGGTTAGGTCAGGTCAGGCTAATTTCAAAATGCCCCATTTGAATATGCCCTATCTTGTAAATGGGGCATTTGCGGAGAAAATGCTATAGAAGAAAATAGTCTTAGAATGGTCTAAAATAGTGGGTAATGAAGGTAGAAAAACCGTACGCAATAACGGTAATTCATTCAATATTTACCTATTTCAATTTTAAGATACGACATTTCTGTAGCGGAGGGACGAACTGAGGTCGGGTGGACAGTGTTACCAGATCCCCTTGGCAAAATTACGGAAGGTCCAGCAGGCAGTTGTGTACAATACGCCTGACCCAATTGGGATGCTTTTAGCTCCTATCCACAGGATCTATTTTATTTTTAAAGGTCCCGAAGGACAATAAGTTAGGTCTTGAAGGACATTAAGTTAGGTCCCGAAGGACATTAAGTTAGGTTCCGAAGGTAACAGCAGTATAGGTAAGGGTAGGTAGGTCAGGTTATTTTGTCTGATCAAAAAATTATTTATCCCAAGATTAAATGATTGAATTTCCCACTCAACTGGGCTACTTATTGAACATTCTTCATACGATTTCCCAAGTGTGGACAAAATTTGCCTAAAACATGGCTGTATCTGGCAACACTGCACGCAGTGGTGGGAAGTCGGGAACCTGCTAGGAAAGCTGCACTCCTGTTTCAAAGTAAATACATACAATTGTTATTCATGTTTTTTACGTATATCCACATAATATAACAGTCTCCAAAATAAAAAGGGAAAAGAAATGGGCAATTTCGGTGGACAGAAAGTATGAAAATCGAGGACGCAGATAATCACAATATTTACCCTATTTTCTTCTATGGCATTTCCTCCGCAAATGCCCCATTTCCAAGATAAGGCATATTCAAATGGGGCATTTTGAAATTAGCCTGACCTTACCTAACCTAACCTAGACCGCATCAGACTACCGGGACCTAACCTGGGCAAACTACCGGGAAATAATCGTGGTACAGTACAGAAAATGACCGTGGCAAAATACTGGGACCTAGCCGGATCTGGCAACACTGCTACAAAACGGTAAGTCTTTCAATAAATACCAATTATTTAACCTTCCTATTTTTTCTTACTACACCATTTCACATATCAGGTAGGACAGTTTAGCAAAACTGAAGGTATTTATTGAAATTAATTATGTTATATTATTGTCAAATATGATGTAAAATAAAAACAGTATACAGTATTTACATACATTTTTCTGTATGTTAATTCTAAATTTCTATTCCTCTTTAGGATAATTGTTATCTCTTTCTGTTCTAGACATGAAGGCTATTGAGACTGCCTTGCAGATTACAGTGACCATTACCAGAAGACAGGAGTACTGCTTCATCTAAATAACTGTGATGGAAACAAACTTAAATAAAGGTCAGCAGCATAGCACTCTGCCTCTAGAAAAGTATTCTGTCAAAGTGAGCAGCATCAACAGATAGAATTATGACATTTATAGCAACTTTTGTTCCCTACGTGTGAGCACTGAGAACAATAATTATCCTCTACCCAATCAACCTCACCCAACTGCTGTGTCTTGCATTGTACAGCACTTAGAATCTGTTATAGTCAGGCACTATGACAGCAGATGACCCTGAAGACAGGCACCCTGGCTTGCCCCCAAACCCTCCCCCTCGGCCACGGGTCTGCCATCACCATTGCCACCATGACTGTGAAGATGACATGACTCCCAAGCAGCGTGCAGATTTCGCAGTGATCAAGTTTGTGGCAGGCCTGGTGCTGACAGTGATGCGCAAGTTCTGGGTGACGTCCTCAGCTGTGGTGGTGGCCATCTTTGTTCTCTTCTGGCTGTATGGAGGACTTCTCGCTTTCCTTCTTCTTCTTTTTGCACTCTCAGGTAAGTGCATCTTACTTAGGGTATTTGTGATTACCTCTATCTTTTGTAAAAACCAACTTTTGGTTACTGTTGGTCATTCTTGCTAGAATAACCATGTGTCATTTGTCTTGTATTTATAGCTACATTAAATCTGATTTTGTGACCTGTGACCTTCATTGCAGCACCTAAAACTATGAATAAAACAATGAATTTTGATTTGAAAAATTGATAAACCCAACTGAAAATAAACAGTACAGTTGGCACTTACTAATAAAAAATGTTTCATTGTGCCAGGTAGCTAACACAGCCTATTATTGCACAATTACAAATAACAAAGGAGTGTTGGGCACTTTTAATGTTATCCACAAGTCTCGCCTAATACTTTTTAATCTTTGGCTAGGTGTAGTGTACCAGATTAGTGACTTGCTGGTGTATTGGCCCAACTTTCCCCCGGACTCCCGCTCCCTTGTGCAGCCTCCGTCCTCCCTGGGGCTGCCATCAGAAACACTCTTCCTCTATGCTCGTGATGGCACCAAGTTGCATGCAGTTTTTGTAAAGCAAGCCCCAGCTGCCCTCTCGTCTGCACCAACATTTATATATTTTCATGGCAATGCTGGCAACCTCGGACACCGGTACAGTACTGGATATTGTTCTTGATGGGGAATGGTGTGGCCTGTACTTTAGAATTTGTATAGATTGCTGTTGTGTGGACACACATTATTAGTCATGTCCAACTTATATTTAATTTAGTCATTGTTGTCTAATGTAATTAATTTTTTAAAAGTTTAATATTTAATTAATAAATGTATTGTACTGCAGTATGTACAGTACTTTATGTATTGTGCCACTTGACTTACTTTTACCCTTTCTCCTGCTGATTACTCAGCCTAAGCAATGTCTATGGGCTATATCGGTGGCTGGGGGTGAACCTGCTACTGCTCGAGTATCGGGGTTATGGCCTCAGCAGTGGGTCACCCTCAGAAGCTGGTCTCTACCTGGATGCTCAAGCTGCGGTGTCATACCTCAAGACTCGTACTGACATTGATCAGGCCAAGATCATCATATTTGGCAGGTCACTAGGTGAGTCGTCAACATAGCAGTCGACCATTTCTCTATATTTTGTAATTACTGTATAGTGCATTATGAACAATATACAGTATGTTACACAAGGTAATAACATTTTATCTTTAACTAAAATAATAATAACCCAGCTGCTTTATATATTTTTGTAGTGTTTTTGATGACCTCTAATACCGTGTAACAGATGTGTGGTAGAGAATATGAATGAAAGGTTGAGGAGTGAGTAAGGGTGCTACCAAAAGAGTTTTATGATGATTGTGAGGATAAAGTAACTGAATAATTCATCTGCTGAGTCATCTATGTTATATGGGACATTTTCTATTGGTTATGGTTAATATCTTCCGCCATGTTTGGTGTAACTAATAGATTTTGGCGTTGGCAGGAGGTGCGGTGGCGGTGGACTGCGTGAGCCGTGCAGAGGTGAGCAGTAGAGTAGCTGGGGTGGTGCTGGAGAATACCTTCACCTCCATCCCAGATATGGCCACTGTCCTCTTTTCCAGCGTCACTTTTCTGGCCCGCCTCCCACATTGGTGTCACAAGAATAAGGTTGGTCTGCACAATTTACACTCTTGGTTTAATGCTTACCCCTATGAGTGCCAGTAGTTGCTCTCAGTGAATAAAATTAGTTTGGATTTAATTGGGGTACTGTACAGATCATGGATGTGTGTGTGTGTGTGAGAGAGAGATCGAGAGATCGAGAGAGAGAGATAGTGAGAGGCACAGCCCCAAGAAAGGAGAACCTTGTGCATACTGTTTCCTTGTGTATAAAAAATATTGCAACTTCACTACCCAAGTCCTTTTGTACAATGAATATTCTTCCCATTATCTTTTCTTATACCACTGACATTGATGTAGCACAAATTAGTTTTCCACCACTTGATTATACATTCATTCTGTTATTTAAGACTTGTAAATTAAGTCATCTGATGGTTCTTTGGTAGATGAAAAATGTTAGATGTATTCATGTTGTAACAAGGATGTACTGTAATCAGCAACTTTATCTTGCCTATAGTACCTGTCCAAGTACAAGATGTGTCGTGTTGTTGTGCCAACCTTGCTGGTGTCAGGACAAGCAGACACGTTGGTGCCACCCCGCATGATGGTGGATCTATATCATTGTTGTGCATCTCCTGTCAAACGTCTCATGCAGTTCACCCACGGTTCACACAATGAGACATGGAGATGCCCTGGCTACTACCAGGTTCTTGCCCATTTTCTTGATGAGGTTAGTAGATCAGATGCAAATTTTAAAGATACTGTACAGTATTACAGGTAAACAACCCTGCTCATATCATGCACTACCAGTATCATGCCTTTGAGGAAGAACCTTTTATTGATCATGTTTTTCTCCCACAGGTTCTTGACCTGAAGAAGTGGTGAACACAATATACCATAGTGTCATTAAAAAACTCCTCCTGGCAATTACCCTCTATATTAGTCTTATCTTGGGTGGAATGGCCATTGTGCCTGCTGTTCTGACAACTGATTGTCAGTTTTATTTAAATACTTAGTGTTTTAACCACTGTTGGAAGAATTAAATGCATCATAGTATGGTTTTTCTTCATTTCTCTAGGTATAGAGAGGGCAGCTCATGTAAAAATTAAGTTCTCACTGTTTCTCAGGTGTGTTTGTAACATTATATAAGAGGTATGCCTATATTTAGTTACAGATACACCTGTCAAAGCTTCAGGACAACTGAGTGTGCTATGTACTCCCAGATATCTGCGAAAGCTCTGAATATTGACTTTCTTTCTGTTACCCACCCATATGTATAGTTCCTGTAGAGTTATAATTAACTCTGTTAAATGGTTTTGGTTGTCTTTGTTTGATCATTTGTCCATTGTTAAATTGTTAACAGGATTATGCAAAAAGTTATGTCTGGATTTTTATTAAATTTTTGACTGGCAACAAGTAATCACATGTTGGATGAGATCTAAATTTGGATCCATATATTTTTTTTAAAGTGAAAACTAATTTTTTAGAATGAGGATAAAAATTGGTGACTCTTACCTTGTTATTTCCATTACTTTTAGTGGTGGATCCTTAGCCTTACCTGAAGTTAAAGGTCTCTGAACACTTTTGTTTCCATTTATTTAACATTTTAAAGAATTAGTTGATTGTTGTGAGAATATGACATGCTTCTATTTTTCTATATTGCAACGTTATCAAATTTGTTTAATCAACAGGTCTTCAAGAGAACTACACAGCCCCCTGTCCTCCATCCAGGGATAATATGCTTCTCTGAGTCTGAGGTTCTGTAGCCCTACCTGCCACCACACAGCCTTCTAAAACTGTCAAGACAGCCCTGACCAACCCTCTGGGCAAATCCTCCATTCTAGGAAGGTATTACAGCTCTTACTGTATATTGTATTGATAAGGTAAGAATGAGGTGAGCATATGATCTTACCAACCCAAGAACTGATAATCTCTCTCGGTTAGGGTCACAGTCTTATGCCATTTCTGTAACTCTGTAAATTGTTGCTCTAGATTTATGTAAATGATCTGATATGATATTGGAAAAGAATGAGGAAGAGAAACTTTTGATACATGTACTGTAGTATGGACAGTACAGTATATACATTTTTCCTATATATATAGTTTTTGTGCTGAGTGTGTGTATGGTGCATTTTGGAATAAGAGAGACATGAAAGTAAGTACTGTAATTATAGTTTTGTAATTAAACTCTTCACCATTGTAAGGTTGAATTAACAAAAGAAAAATATGTATGCATGCCAAGGAGTTGATGTGTTCATATACTGTATTCATAAAATGAGTACTGTACTGTATATTTATAATTTCTTCCTTGCTTTATCAACTGTTTTCAACAGGTCCATCCATCATGATGGCTCACATTGGCACGGTAGTTTGGTGTATTAAAAAGTATATGGTTGTATAAGGTAATGGAATTCTTAGTACAGTACTTGATATATAATTTTTCATCACAGATTTACCTTCGCTACAATATTCTGTTGTATGATTTGATGTTTTATTTACTAGAATACATAAAGAAGCTGAGCATTGAATGCTTTACTTATTCAGTAATTAGTAACCATAATTTTTGTTTATTTGAGAAGGGGGAGAATCATGTAAAATTGCCAGCACTTATAACTGATACAGAAGAGGACTGATGATGCTACCTGTACCAGTTATGAGTGCTGGCAACATTAAAGCTTCAAAACCTGTCCACAACTGGTCTAAGCTTGAACTTGTTTTAACCAGAATTGCCCATAGATATAATTTTAGCATTATTAGTCTACAGTTGAGGAAATTCAATTTTGGATGGGTCAGTGACCATGAATCAAAGTCCAAGCACCACCTCTCCTCTGATGTGAATGAAATGGTTGGCAATATTGTGTGTCTGGCATGACAGTTCAAACAATGTGCTATGGAGCACACATTACAGTTTTCCCTTCAGTAGCAGGAAGTGCACTGCCACATGGGGTTGTACATATTTATGAAAGCAAAACTTAATGCCATTTTCCACTGTGTTACTTATAGACTGTGGTTCTGTGAGCATTATGAGGAGGGGATTGGCCATCGCTCTGTGATCTCCTCCACCCATGTAACCATTCCTACTGCCTTATTATGGTTAATATAATATTCAGATATAATTTTTCAGTGCTGGGATATGTTATTTATGACCTAGGTTAAGGCTTTACCTGGAAGAGGAAGCTGTATAAAAACACAAATTTTGACACGTGCATTATTTTTGCCAGATTAAGGTATTTAAGATCAACCCCACAGTTTATGGGTTAAAGATATAAGTATCAGTTTGCTAAACAGATCCTGAAAAGTCAGCAGATTTATAAATAAAAGGCAATTTTGAATTTTGTCCTCTATATATTTCAATTGCTGTTAATCTACTACCTTCTGTATCTCTCTGTCTGACATGAATATTAATGAACCTGTGTAGCTTAGTATAATAATTGAATATACTGCCCAGGGAGGTACAGCACTAACACCAAGGTGTTGAAATACTTTAGTATTTGCCATTATTCTTTTGTCTCCCAAACCTTGGTTCCAAGTTTATTAAATTTCTTTCTGAAACATTTCTCTCTCGTACTACTGTAATTGGATATACAGTAAGGGCAGTCCCAGTTACACAACACACTCACATCCAATAGAATATCACTTATATCAGATATCTCTACCCAAGAATACTTTCTTAACATAGCCCATTACACTATGGCTATGCTATACAAGCCACCTCTGGGCTTTCTTCTGGAGGTAGGATGTGAGTAGCCTCTCTGGGATGGATAAGCAGGCCCTAGGTATAACCTTGCCAAATGAGGTGGAGAAATTGTTGCTTTTTTGCCTTGGTCAACTCATAAAGTGAGTTTCTGTGAAGGAACAAGCACTCAGTCCATATGATGTGGATGAATGACAAAATTGAATGTTACTATGTAAGACACCTTACACCTTTTGGATGAGTTATTTCTCAAAGCCTGTGATATGATACACATTCTCATTTTGATGAGATGTGGACTCCAACACTAAAGCAAGCACACAATCTCCCTTGTTTATGTATTATTGATATGTGTTATTGTGAAAATTTCCTTGAAGCATAATTATATCCTGTGCCGGTAATTTAGTTTTATTTGGATAATGTCTGCACTCATTGTGCCTCATTGGCTCTTGCATTTTATAGCAATTTCTTTTAAATAACACCTCTATAATAGTACAGTACTGGGAGCTTTGCCAGAGGAATAAATGTTTTTTGATATGGCTACAGTTTATCATTGTTTGTTTGAATTGTGGCTGTAACTGAAAGATGTGATTATGTATTTCATAACTAATACTAAATTGCACATATCTGTAGCTATGTTTCACTGGTAATATAATAATGACTGTAGATTATTTAGCTATGGCCAAATACCACCAGAGCTACATTGTCAATGGAAACATGATACAATCGAGACACAAATACCTTGTTGTTAAAAGATTAAGAATTAAGTCAACTTGAGATACAATCAGAAGTGAATCTGTTTATAATCAACCTCATTTACATTGCTCATGTGTCAGGAGGTGCAAAGGCAGTTGTTAACTTTAGTTCTGTTGTGCAGTTTGTTGATACAGAAATGGATGGTAGTGTTACAGATTATAGTCACCATATTTAGTAAGTAAGAACCTATTTGATGAAAATCAGAATGTCAAGGGCATGACAAACCAGTAAAGATGTTGCCTAATCAGTATATTGTCCAAAAAACAGACTATATAGAATGACACATAATATGAGTGAATAAGTCTCATAAATTGTTTGCACTGAAGATAAGCATAATAAAGTGATAAGTGATGTATGTATGCACAGAATACACATTTGTAATTATTATTATTATACAATTTATAGATACGAAAAATATTCTTTATTGGGTGTACTCTTAGCTGCACTGTTTTGTGGACCACTTGAGATTTCTCAGGTATATGTTACAAAGCTGAGACAAGTTAGGGAGGTAAGATGTGATCAGTTAAGTAGAGCCTGTTTATTCTTCCAAAATGTGCCACAAAACGGACCATCTAAACTTGTGTAATCAGTTTCCTAGCCTAGGTTGGAGGAATCACTAACCTTCATTTTGTCACAACATTTTTCCCACCTTAATTACTGGGAAGGACATGTGAGTAGTCAGTAAGTTAGTGAGTAAAGCAAATTTCTGTTGTGTATGTCTATGAGTAGAATGTGATTGTATGCTTAGCCGCATACCATTAGTAATAATTAACTGTGGGTTTGTAAATCAGTATATTAGTCATAAGACCAAAGCTGCTTATGCATGTTAACATGCATAAAACATTTTAATCTAGAACTACAGAGCCCAATGTCAAACCAGTCTTCAAAATTTACACTTTTACTGTAGTGCAGTTTGGAATACATTGTGCACATAGTTCACATTACCTGATTTTTTTTTTGTCAGGACTCTATTGTATGGCTATTAAGAGAAGATGTTGTCTGCATCCATCAACTTCCTTTCACAGTTCCCAGGAAACTTAGGCACACATTAATCAATCTCCTTCCATTGTCATTAACTCCAGGCACCCCAGACTCTCTAATAACATCATTTAGTTGACCTATCCCAACTCTACCATTATCACCCATCACAAACACTCTGTACCTCTTTGCCAGCCTTTCTCGTCCACACTTTGATCTTTGCAAGGTGCATATGCAATTGCAACAACTTGACTGCATTCATATTATCCTCTTCTTCCTTCCCTTACAGCTGGAATCAGACCTCTAATACATGTTTTGATGTACTTTCTCTTGATTTGCATTGTATTTACTGAAAAAAAGAAAAAGCAAAGGATGTGAATGAGAAGGTACAATTTTTGCCAGGTTAAAAACTACTGTACATTCATGTACTGTCATGAGCATGCTCCTACAGGTTAATCCAGGTAAAGTACTGTATGTCCGTCCTGACTTATACTAAGGTAGTACAGGAGCATCTTTAAAAATTGTGGGCTTCTTTCTCCTTTGCTGATGTAATCAATCTGCTTTTGGGTTGGGGGAGCAATTCACTGCTCTCATTCAGTCTTCTTCCATAAAAAATCCTATGTTATCTTTGGATTATACAGTACGGTACATTTTAGGTTTGTAATGAAAATGATCCAGTTGTTTCCTTTGCTGTGTGTTTAAATATTGTAGGAATGAATTCAAAGCTAATGGTTTAGACTGGTTGCAGTTATTGTATACAGGTGATTAAAAAACTGTACTGTATATTGAATGAGGCAACTTAGTGTTCTTGAATGAGAATTCAAGATGCAGATTGTGAAGTAGAGATATATCTGTGAATGTTACTAAATGCAACCAACCAATGTAAAACTTAATTACCAGTACTGTACTTATTTAAATTTCGTAATCAGTTGAATTTTATTTTGTAAGAATTGTGTAATCACTTTAAGCTTTTGATGGTGGGAGCTTTCATTTGTGCCAAGATTGATTACTTAAGTGGTTGTAGTTCCATATCTTTTGCTAATCACTATTTAGGTTGCATTTACCTATCATAATATTTCTTGGAGGTCATCAGCTTCTTGACTTTCCATAGAATTTCAAGAAGTAATCCAAAACAAAGTCTTCTACTGTATACTTAAATAATGACAGCTTTTTGTATTGTTAATAGGCAAGAGTATGGTGTATGGTAGTTCAGTTTTTTAGTCCATTATTCTTTAGTCAAAGTATTTTGATTACTGTATACTAATAGTAATCATCAACCTCAGATGTTAGAAGCATATAGTAGATATCTAAATGCCAGTTAGGGCATAAGAGTACAGTATAAGAGCTTATGTTTAATGAAATGTTTACCTATGACTACAGGGCTTCCCAACCCCATAGAGAAAATGTTTAGTGTACAAAGGATGATGTTTATGAAGTGCTGAAGAGATGACTGATTCATTGTGATCTTATCTGCTGTGATCATTTGTAAAATATTTGTCTGCTGAACCAGCTTTATATAATGATTTCATGTCATGTGGACCGTTTTTATATTGATCGAATAATCAAATGAACATCTGTAAAACCATCAAAAGTACTGAAATCAAATGTATGAGTGAGAAGCCAACACTAGGCAGTCATGGTAGTTACTATGTCTGGGCTAAAGTGATTATATATATTAATTCAAGTATTGTACTGCAAGTTATTGAGGCAGTTGTGGCAAGTGGTTACTACACTGATTTGTATCTTGTTATCTTATTTTCAAGTTATGTTATGGTTAAATGTTTTGTTTTAAAAGGGGAAGTCAGTGTATATAAGCTCTTATTGCAGTGTATTCTTTTTCTTCAGTTATGTTATTAGTTATTCTTATGAGATTTTCACAGCTCTGAATTTTCCTCCTGTTTGTATTTGATAGCTGTTCTCTTGTTATGTAGCATGACTACTGTTTATGTGTGTTTTATCGAGCAGACTGTAGTAAAGGAATGAATGAACAGTGAAACATTAAATAAGTAGGAAATTGTCATTGGACAAAGAAATAATTAAAAGTTTGACTAGGAAGGTGGAAGGCATCACATATACCAGTACAGTATATTGAGTTGTCATCATCATCAATATCCTATTTTCCAATTTTTCAAGGGGTGGGGAGGCTCTAGCACCAGTGCAGGACCCCTGACAGGCAAGGGGTCCAGCTCTGAGGCTATATGAACCTTTGGTGAGGTCATTGTTAGAGAGCGGAGTCCCCAACCCTCATCCCCCTGTATCGTAGGGGGTCAATTGATTGATATTAGGCGCCCCAACAGCGAGGTCATATAGCAACAGGAGAAGGTAATAGAGAGGTGGGACAGCAAGCAGAAAGGAGATAGAAAGAAAAGAGGGACAGTTGAAGAACTGAAAGGGAGTGGCTGTAGCTGAAAGGGCGCCAAAACCCTTAAAGTATTGCCCACATTGCTACAGGCAATACCCCTGTTCAAGAATGGTGGATGATGGAGACACCACTTCCCTATGCCTTCAATAATGAGTTGTAATACATTTATCATTTACCTACTGTTTATAGTTTAGAGACAGCTGTATTGCAACTTTTTCCAGCTAAGCTGCAATAAAACCTTCATGTGGAGAAAAGGAATATTGACGGAAATATCGGTGTTTTAAGGAAATGCTATGTTATAGTCAGGTTCATGTGTTGCCATCCAGCATTGTCAGTGCCAAAGAAAATAAAGGATTTTTTAATAGGAATAAAACTTGAAATAAAACTGAGGTAATGGGAGAGGTTAGGCTCGATTGATCACAAGATTATAGAAGTCACTCTATGGTATTAATATATTTTCATCAACTTTTTTTTAACTCTCAATAGTATTAATTTCCACTTTACACCTGCAGCAGGAACCCTGGGGTGACTTTTTTTTTTTTTTTTTTTCCTCTCCATATCAAAGCTGTTGTATTTTGAGCCAATTTATGTAGGTTTTGTGAATTTGTTATACTTCCCTCTGACAAGAAAAATTATTGGTTGTTAGCTTAAGAGAAAGGCAAAATTTGAAATCCACTTGTTACAAGCTAATTGTTGACTTACATCTGTTTTCCAGCCACTGTCACTGTTCCAAATTGTTTATAGTCAGCTTATATTCCTTCTTTTGAGCATATAACTGTAAATATTTAGTACTAATTTAGGACGTTACTCTTAGCTGGAGAGGAAACTATTAAGATTAATATCTATGGCAGCAAAGTCATAGACAAGGCAGTGATGGTGACTGAAATGCTTATGGCACACACTACTAAGTTGGAGTGCTTTGAGAGTCATCATAGTTTCAGATTGTCAAATATATTTCCATATTTGTATAGTATATGGACATAGAATTTAGTTTTGTTATTTCTTCTTTACAGTATTTGTAGGATATAATTTTCTTATAATACTTTTAACGGTGCATTTATGTGAGGTACATTTTCATTGTGGCAGTAATTAGGTACCAAATTGTTTATGGAGAAAAGATAACTAACCAGAGTGATACTAAACAATTGGGGAAGGTATTGTAGTATTCTTTTCATAAGGCCAAAGAAGAAATCACAGACCATTATATTGTATATAAATTATGTTATCTACTATACTTTCTTAAGATTATCCTTGAGTATCTGCATTATATATACTGTAGATAGATTGATGGATAGATAGGCATTATGTGTGATATTCTGTACTGTTTTGTGTATGTAAGAGCAGCATGCATTTCATAATAATGTATAGATGTATATTACATTGTTGTGTGAAGGTAAGAGAGGAATGTGTGATTCAGTAGTTAGCTCTATAATCCATAAGAAAGTGATTGATTGTGTACTGTATAAATGATGTAGTAATATGTGGCAGCAGTTGAAGACTGAAATGGAAGGAATATGTAAACAGGAATACTGCAATCAGAGGGAGTTGATTTACTTGAAATAGTTTCAGAATTTATCCAGTAGAGGTATTCTTTTAAGCCCAGATTTCAAATAGTTTATTAATGAAATAGCTATCATGAGGCCTTACATAAGGCATGCTGTAAGCATGGGAATTTGTGGCTGTCTGGTCTGAACTGGTTACATTTTACCTCACTACCTGACATTCACAGGTCATGAAAGCATCTTTGATCAAGTGCCTTTAAATAAGTATTCTTCACTGTTAGCTTTCGTAAGGTAAATGACAACGTTGAAGTTTTAATAAAATATTTTATGTATTTGCTACCATGATATTTTATATTTCCCTTTTGTAACTTATGGTTATATTATACAGTACTGTACTTCTATTAATACTTTTCAGTCTTACTGAAAAACCCTTTAGTGTTCAAAACATATGGTTGTCAAGCTCAAATTGAGGAATGAGAAAGCACAGACATGCAACAGAATGCTGTTGTTGCTGGTTGCAAGTGCAAGTCAATAAACTGGGTGCTGCAAAGTAAACAGAACAGAGAAGGTGTACATGACATCAAAATATTGTACTCTAGTATGGTTGATTTAAAATCAGGAAACACTGTAGTGTAGTTATAATTATATTATACTATATAAAAAAAATTATTTTCTTCATTTAACATGTCAGTAAAAATACAGTAAAGAGTACCGTATCTTTCCAAAAGCCATCACACTTTAACTTGCATTGTATTTCACATTGTACAATACAGTACTCATAAGTAAGTGGAAGCCAAGATAGCAGGACATTGCATACTGAATGGTAGAAATTTATCAAAGAAACATAGATGGGTGTAATAAAACCAGGAATTTTAGAATTGCAGGTTATATATCTTAAAATTTCATCTGATAAATTATTCTGCTCTGCATGGCAAGGTACTTCACATTTCTGGGGTCTGATTGCACACTATTAAGGACTGTATATACTTTTTTTGCCAAGTCAAGTAAATAATATCCTAGTGCCAGGCAACAAAGACCATACAGCATTAAATCACAAGGAGAGAACATCAGAGGAAATTACTTGGTAGAGGCCGAGATTCAGGGAACAATTATGTTTTTAAAGTAGACTGATGCTTAGAAGAGATATCATTACAGTATATTGGCAATGGAAAGGCTCCATGATTCAAGAAGAATGTCTCTCGGGTAAGGAGGATGGTTAGAACAACATAAACACTGGAAACCCTTCTTTTAAAGGTACTGATGACCTAAGTCACACTCCTAAGGAATTATTACTATGTTGACAGACTAACAAACTTACAGTATTCTAAAGTAGGATTTACATCAGTATTTTACGTACACCAGAATCCTTTAAATAAAAAAATACTAACCAAATCTACTAGTACATTAGGACTCTCTAATGCCTGATAAGTAAATTGCCTAATCTTCCATAATCCCTAATTCCTCAATTGTCCCTACTTTCCTTCTATTTCCTTTGTGCTTCCTGTCCCACCTCCATCATATTCTCCCTTGTCCTACAGAGTCTTCCAGGCTTAGGGCAGTCTTCATTGACCCTCAGTCTTATCTTATAATCCCTAAAACTTTAAAATTAGTGGAATGTATCATACATTGCTTGGTAGGAAAAAATGTACATATAAGGACCCTTGTGCATAATTACGAATTTATACAATATTGTATAACTACATGTACAGTCTCCTCCACTCCTGCTTTCACCAGTTCAGCGTTGCCAACGTATACACCCGGCATCGTGTCAGCTACCAGTTCCAACTCTCGCATCCGAAACACCTGCCAGTAAGAGTAAGGGTTGATGGCAGGTGTTTCGGATGCGAGAGTCGGAACTGGTAGCTCACACGATGCCGGGTGTATACGTTGGCAACGCTGAACTGGTGAAAGCGGGAGTGGAGGAGAATGTACATAATTAGTGATGTCGACCATCGAATGAAGAATAAGCGTAAAGTTGCCTCCATAACCTACATTTGAGCACTTCTCCATATGATGTCAAAAAATACCTCACTGTGATAAAAATAAAAACACTATGTATACTGTATATTATTGGTATGCTTAGTGCAACAATTGGTCTTTTAACCCTTATACATTGGGCATACTGTATTCTGCATGCCAACCCTGGCTCAGGCAAAATGAGTTTTTTTTTTTTTTTTTTTTCCTAATAAAAATATCAGTTAAACCATGACAATTAAGGTTAGAAAAATTTGACAATACTGTATACAAACTACAAACATTTAGATTTCATACAAGATCATAATGATGATGAATGGGACTAACCTACAGAAGTTGAGATAAGCATTTCCACTGTAAATGCAATTTGTGATGCATTCAACTTCTAGAACACATGGTGTAATTTCATACTTCCACCAAGATCAAATAGATTTTTATGGAATGTGAATGGCCAGGATTCGATCACCCATTCATCACCTCCATAAGCAGTGATGTTACCATTCTGCTGAGTAGGTTATGGAATGCTCAGCCTTTGCAGAAGTTAAGGATTCTACGAACACTCATGCTGTAGTTTGAGACTGCCCTTTATTCCTTTGATGCTATATATTTAATGTTATAGAAAATGATGGTAATTGAGTTCATCAGTCACTATAGTAATCTCTGGCAAAGCTACAATTGTTACACTATGTATGCTTCATCTACACCCCGAATGGCAAGAGTGCCCTCTGGTTAAAGTGTTCCTTTATTACTATATAATATTAAATATTCTAACAATTATACAGTACCATCATGAATAGAATCCAAAGTCTTGGTAGCTTTCTTAGTATAATACAACAGATATGGTTACACTTTGGCCAGTGTTGGAGTATAGTTCACTCCCTGCCTTTAAATAGAATTTAAATTTATCACGCCACCACTGAGGTTACATGAACTCTCAAGTGAATTACTGTAAGATTTTCTTTCCAGTATCCTCCTCATAATAATATTATATTCTTGGTACCTTTTTCACATTAATATTTAATTACCATGTATTGTGTCTTCCTTGCTCAGCTCGGAAAGAGAAGAGTGTAGACGAGGTAGACTAGAGCACCGAGGGCCAGAATTAGGACAGAGAGGACCATAGCCACTCTGTTCTCTCCCCTCAGGCTGCGCAGATTGGTTTGGTGACGTGAGAGATGTGACTTTATCTCCTGTACCTCACGCTCCAGACGCTTCTTCTCCTCATCTGGGTAGTAGCGGCGACGTAATTTCTTTTCTATGAAGTCTAGTCTGGGAATTTGTGGAAATATTATGTTATCCCCGAACTCTTAAATGTAGTTTTCCTGTGATAATATAATACTTATCTAATGTATGTTATATGGTATTTTAGACTTAAAACTGTTGCTTTTGAGTTAACTGAAATAGTTTTAAACTTCTGGATATCAATATTGAGTGTTTTTAACAAAAAGCCTGTTTGAAGATAGTCAGGGAAAAATACCTGTATTAGTCACCATCCATTTTTTGGGGTAAGCCCTGTATTGAAAAAATCTCAAACCCTTGGTACTGTATCAGGCCAAAGACCCCAGTGTTAATATCCTAATACAGTAATATAGGGTTCCATCTTCTGTATATAGAAAAGAGTATAAACCTGCTGAGGAAAACATAAAAAAAGGTAGTCTGGTAATGGGAAAGTTGCAATATCCTCAGATCTATAGCTAGGTACATGAAAGCACCATAAAATTTATGAGGAGGGGGTGTTATTGATGATGAAGCAAAATTCAGTACAGTTAAGTAGGCTCATGCTTAAATAGTTCTCCAGTCTATATTAGTTTTTATGTAACAGTATTATACACTCAGTCTTTCCCACCTTTCGTAACATTCGTGAATCTCTCTTGATGTGTCTTCCAGTTGGTTCATCACAGATGCTTGGTGTGTATTACCCGAGCCTTCCCCATCCATCTTCAAAGACCTGGAAGTAAAGCACAGTTCATAAATTTTATCATGAAATAAGATGGTACCATACTCACATAGCCTACCTAAACCTAGCTAAACCTTAAAGAATGATTGATATACTTATCATTTTCAATGACCTCACCTCAAATGTAGTGTATGAAAATCTTCAAAGCTTCTTTCTTCAGGCAAGTGACTATATTTTATAGTCAACCTGGAATATGCTCAATCATATACATAAAGGTTGTCTGCTACATAAGTAAAGTCTAAAATTATCCAGTTTAGATTTTCCAATATTTGTCCAAGTTATGTATAGAAATACTGACCTCAGTTGACCTGGTTAGGACCCACAAGGTTGCTTGCACAATAACCACTCAAAAGGGTAGTACTGTACTGTAATACACTGTACAATACTGTGCTGGACCTTACAGACCATAATTGCCCACTTAGGTTACAGGAACCAGGTTACCATACTACAGTGAGGATCAAACTTGGCCAATATGTTTGGGGGTAATGTTGTACAGTCACGGTCAATAGTCCTGCAACCCATTCCAATTAGATGGCTTTGAAAAATGATCCAAATCTATAGCTGTAGGTCTCTGCAATGTTGGTTCATAAGATTCACTCAAATTACTTGTTTTTATTCACCTGGTTGCAGAACTTTTGATCATGACTGTACCAAACAGGTGACCAGGACCAACAAAACATTCCTACAATCAGGTCTCATTATTATTATTGTTCCAGTTAGGTCCAAGAAGGTTTCCCCAATCCAGGTTAGGTTATTGGTGGTGACATTACATAGGAATTAATTCTCGGGGAGTGTAGGTACGGTCGGCGAAAAAAGCATTGGACCTCCCCTATGGATAGTTATAGTTAATTTCAATGTAAGGTTGGTCCCAATACTTCTTTTGCCAACTGTATCTTATAATATAGCCTCAAACTCAGACAGGACAGCCAGGTGTGAGATTCCATTAACCACCATTGCTATTATTTATTATTTTCCCTTAAGTTAAAATAGGCTATAAGGGTACAGTACTGGTATGTGATGAAACATACAGCTGTATGCGAGAACGTCCATGGTGTGACACCACTATGACGACTCCATAGATAAATAACAACGGAGCCATCATACCGGGACCATGCCATCGTTAATACCACGGATGTTCTTGCACACGGCACTTAGGTTACAAAAGAGGGGCTTCAATCTTATTACAGGCAATGATCAGCCTTGAAATTGGACCTTGAAGTGAGCCTTGAATGACCCAAAAGTATATTATCTCCTGAAAGAGGTAGTCATTTGGGTATTTATTGAAAGAATTACCGTTTTGAAGCAGTGTTGCCAGATCCGGCTAGGTCCCAGTATTTTGCCCCGGTCATTTCCTGTGCTTTGCCACGGTTATTTCCCGGTAGTTTGCCCAGGTTAGGTCCCAGTAGTTTGCCCAGGTTAGGTCCCGGTAGTCTGCTGTGGTCTAGGCTAGGTTAGGTAAGGTCAGGCTAATTTCAAAATACCCCATTTGAATATGCCCTATCTTGGAAATGAATTTGCGTGAATTTGCGGAGGAAATGCCATTGAAGAAAACAGTCTTAGAATGGTCTAAATAAGTGGATAATGAAGGTAGAAAAACCGTACGCAATAAGGGTAATTCTTTCAATATTTACCGTAATTTGCTCACTTAATTAATACCACGTGAGTAAATCAGATTAGTGTAATAGAGATTTGTGGTAATAAAAAACAGTACGATTATATTTTTTTCAATATTCCTTAAGCACTGGAGAAGTTCATCCCCGTGTACAGTACCTTACATAAATACCTTCACCATACCTTCCCAAGAACCAGAGAATGAATGATAATGTATGTACAGTACCGTTAATTAAAAGGTGACGCCAGCCAATGGTTAATTAAAGTGAAGGGAGGCGGGGCAGAAGGACATACATACAGTACACGTGTCACTCACATTTAACAACATATTATACCTTTGTTATTTTTTTCTTCCTATCTTACCGGTTGTTGGTGTGGTAGTAATATGATGTCAAGGTGATATACAGACGTACAACACTGATAATGAAATATAATGTATGTACCTTACTAGACGTGAAAGTGACAATTATTTCCCTCTGCTTCGGCTTTCACTGTATTGTATTAGTATACCCTTAACTTAACTCAACTTTCACCTAATTACCATGACAACTATATTTGTTTATTAATTTCTGATAATGTTATATTTTGAGTAATTTTGGGACCTCGCATTTGCAGGTTGAATTTTCATATAACTGAGGTATTTGTCTATTTGACATTACACATTGATATATTGAAGCTATTGGTGGCCATCTTACCACTACACGTTAATGAAGCAACTGCTGCAAGTTTGCAACTTTCATTTCCCCACGCTGCCCATACACAGTAATTATTTTATCTTTATTAATCAAAGTATAAGAGTGAGTGATAAATACCAGTCTCTTATCTAATGTTATTAGTGTAAATGATTTTTTTACCCCAAATAAGTTTTGCGTTCAGTACCGCGAATATTGTATTGTTCGTGTTACTGAACGCTCCTTGGCGTCCTTTGTATACATATATTTTATGTCAAATTACAAAGTTACAAACCTATAGGGCTTCAATTACATTCATTATCAATTTATCATTGACTTATTGAAGTTGTCTTTCCTATTACTGCATGATATTTTTCTCCCATGTTTTTCGATAATCCACACAGCAGTTATTTCATACACATTTATTACAAATTTATTTCAACTGAGGATGATAAAAGAATATTAGTGGCGAACAACTCGAGAAGGGATATGTATTTAAATTTTTATATATTTTTCAAATTTTTCATCGGGATATACACGTGAAAACAAAAGTAAACAACAACATAAAAACAGAGTGGAGACTGCCCATGTGGTAATAAAAATAGTGTCGTTTATACTTAATTTAATGGCATGAACACTTATTACTCTATCAAGATGAGTGTAATGTGAGAGAACCATAGAAGAAGAACGTACAGAAGAATGCTATAGAAGAACATACATACATTAAGACCTCAGGGAAAATGGCACAAGGAAAAGGGATGGACTTTGCTCGGCGTATGATGGAAAAATGTGGATGGAGTGAAGGTGAGATTAATTATGTTGTCGGTAATGTTTGGTGGTTGTGATTGGAGATTGGAGGTTGAATATGATGGTTGTGGTTGGAGTTTGGAAGTTGGATTATTATGTTGGAAATGTATGATGGTTGTGGTTGGAGGTTGTAGGTTGAATTAATCACTGCTGGGGGGGATAATAATATCCTACCGTGCTTTGATTGGTTGCTAAAGTTTAAGAAGAGCCACAGTAATGGAAAAAAATCCCAACATGTAAAATCAAGAAATAATGGATTATCAAAAATATATGTGTTTAACATTTCTGTGGCTTACTTTTCTTTTTTTACTAAATCATGGGTGTATGATTATATTTTCTGCTGGTATGTGTATCATATGAATTGCTTCTAGGTCTTGTTATTAAGTGTAGCCACTCCTATATGATGTGTAGTATTTGAACATTGTATAAAATTGTTATATTTTAACTCGACAGGGAAGGGCCTCGGCCGAGATGAAGGAGGAATAACTGAGGCGATACGTCCTAAGTTGAAATTTGACACTACCGGGTTTAACTACAACAAGGCAGATGAGTTTAACTTCCATTGGTGGGATCACGTGTTTAACAAAGCTGCCGATAACATCACTGTCCACAAGAACCAGGTATATATCCTTTCAAGTAACCCTTACTTCACTGGTACATAGTGGCTCAATATATGGTATATACTGTATAGAAGTATAGTGCATGTATTATGATCAAGTATTTCATGTGAATTTTGTTGACGCTAAACGTTACAAAAGTCACTTTCCCCATATGTTCCACCACATTTTAGTAGCGTGTGTTGGAATAGAAGAGTTTAACGTTGAGATGTTGTGTTGAATAGCAAGAAATTTTCAGAGTACTGTACTGCACTATTCTATTACTTATTATGGTGTTTTTTAACAAAGAAGGATTGAAGAATAGTCCTTATGCTTCAAATTTATGTTGCAGGATGACGTCGTCCATATTTCTCGATCCCGTGAACTTGAGGTTAGCACAAAGCGACCCTCCAAGAAGCATGCCAGAGATCATTCAGGCTTCATCAAGGTACTAGTATGCATCAATATTTAGTCCTAGTAAGATGTGACCTAATGTGAGTGAGGAAATTCGGAGCTGCATTTTAAAGCGATAGTTGTAATTAAGGGAAATGTGAAGAGCTTTCTGAAGTTGTCACTTACATAGATGGGATTTCCTTAAAAGAATAGAGTAGATACTATAAACGAGACAAAATTAAATTACAGCAATAGCATTGTTTGCTGTGAATTTTATTTATTCCAAGTATGCTAACAGTTATATGCTTGCAAAATATTGCAAATTATTATTACATTAGCTGCAGATGATTGCAGAAGCAGCTTCATTGACATAAGTGTATAATCATCTAGACTTATACAATAAAAATGTTTCTCAATAACATTTATATGAGCATGTTTATATATACATGTATAACATGAATCGGGAGTGTGGGAACAGGGAAAGTTGGAGACACTTCTGCTGTTTATGTGAGTGTACTATATATTACTTGAGCCAGCACCAAATAATTGAAACATTAGTTGTTGAGTCAGGCATGTGATGCTGAAGTTTTTCTTTATGTGTAGAAATAAATGTATGCTTTACAGTGGTGTGTAATATTGCAGGGTAAAACACAGATTGGGCAGTGTGCAGAGGTGGCAGGGCTGGTGGAAAGCAGTGACGATGAGGAGGAAGAAAGGGACAGATCGCTCAAGTTGACTGATGACCAACTCTTTCGGATGTGTGAAGGACGCACTGCTCACAAGTAAGGCGGATAAACAATACAATTTGCTGACGAAAATGTGATTGGTGGTAGCTACCTAATGTCAGTAGAGCATAGCATAGAATCATTTGTAGTTGTGCTGCTTGAATCGATGTCACATTCACATAATAAATAATTCTCATTGAGAACTTGAGCTTTGGATATTTCTGAAGGGCAGACAACTCCTTTGCTGCTAATTTATATATGACATGCAGTATGTAACCCACATCTCTCTGGCAGGGGTGCACGTCATGGCCTCAATATGACTGCTAAGCTGGCCAGGGTGAAGGAGCAGGACCGGAAGCTGATGGAGGCCTGGAACAAAAGTGCAGACAACCTGGTCAAAGAGGAGAAAATCTACTCTGAAGAAAACCTTGTTAAGAAGAAAAAGAAGAAGAAAAGAGGTGTTGATAATGATTTAGACCAGATGCCTCAAGAAGCTGTTGAGGACAATGATGAAAAAATACTGGTGACACAAGAAGAAATGCCAAGAAGAGAAAAGAAAAGCAAGAAAAGACACCAACAGGAAAAAGAGGAGGAAACTGAAGCTACAAACACTGAAGACTCAATAAAGGTTAAGAAGAAGAAGAAAAAGAAGAGGAATAGAGAGACTGGTGATATTAAAGAGGAGTCAATAGGTAGTGAGAGCATCGAGAATTGTAGGACCAAAAAGATAAAGAGTGAATGGCAATCAAGAAGTATTAATGAGGAGGAAATAATTTGTGGTAAAATGTGTACAACTGAGAAGAAGAAAAAGAAGAAAGGCAAAGAAGGTGTTAATGAGAATGACGTGGCTAACAATGAAGAAAACGCAATTGTAAAGAATGAGAAAGAGAATTGTCAAGTAGACGAACATGTTTTTAGTGAATTTATACCAGAAGGCAATGCAACTGATGGAAAAAAGAAAAGTAAAAGTAGATTGAATAAAGAAGGAGATTTATCAATGTCGCCTGTTTCTGATGAATGTGTTCAAGAGTACCAAAGGAAAAAGAAAAAGAAGAAAAAATCAAAGGATAAGATTGAAGGTCTATTGTAACAATATAGCCAAATTGTACTTTTTTAAACCTTACAATGAATATAATGTATTCATAATTTGGCTTGTTTGTCTATTTGTCTCCTACATTATTTAAAATGAAACCATCCCTTATAGAGAGAAGTTTTATTATTTATCCGTATACAATGCTAAAGAACATATTCCAGACTCATTTTCTTGTAATTGATATATGGTGCTGTACTGTACAGTGTTGTACTATTATAAGATAAGCTCCTAACCTTTGGGATGTAGAAGAGAAATTTATTCTACTGAGCTAGACCTTGCAGGCTATGCATTCCATTAATACCAGATGCAACCTATATCAAGCACAGTGAACAAACATTTATTATACTGGAGTGGAAAATAATTGTGAGAGGGAAAACATATTCTTGGTCGTCCTTATTTGGAGTTTTTTTGTTCCTATGAATGGTAGTGAAGGTATTTGTTGCAGATTGTTCTTTTTTAATATTACCATAGCACTGGCTGTCCATATCTAGGCTAACTAACCACAGATCTAACTTGCTCCCACTACAGACTTCAAATATTCCAACCCACTACCACCACCTATACCATCCAGCCCTTTCAGACGATGGGTGAATAGGAGGAAGGCTACCCACTGCCATCCCCACAACATTAATATGGAAATTGTGCCTCCTGAGTGACAGAAAAGCGAGTCTGGTGTTACATACATACATGCATACAATAAGTGAGTGAAATGTACCTTAGGTTGTATAATAGACTGCATAATATATGAGGCACACTTTGCACGTCATACCTACCTCACTTTATCACTAGTGAAAGTATCTCACTCTCTCTCTCAATTATGATTTATGAAGGAATGGGTAAACTTGTTTCTTAAGTATAATACAGTATATTACAGTGTACTGAGTGTGGGGGGGGGGGTAGGCAGTTACGATATCCGACTTAGGAATGAGAGGTTGCCAATAGCCCTCTAGCAGTACTAACAAGTGAAAGTTGCTCCTATGCCTGCCTGACGAAAACGGAGAAAGGTTAAGACGCCTGTGATAAATATAGGAGGAAGATTTGGGTCTACTGGCTCGCTTATCCAAACATCGCTATAGTTTCAGTCAGTATACCCATACAGTCTGTTTTCTGTCAAAGGAAATCGGTAGTCAACAATAATTATTTGCGACGCACCTAAAAATTTTCAGTGTCATTGTCGTCGCATCTGGTGGTGAGTGTATTCTGACTAACTCCTATCTTTAGTAGCGTGCACATTTGCTTCGATCCTAATCTAACTAACACCAGATGATCTTAATTATTTAACCAAGGAGAAACGTACCATCGTCATTCGTCAATTTAAGGGTTAAAACCAGTGTGTGCGTGTGTGAGTGTATTCCCCTCCCTTCCTCGCTTCTGTTAGTGAAAGTACTGATCCACCGAGACTAAACTTTCCCTACCTGAAGCCCTTGATAGAAGGATCGAGAGGAGCCGCATCATCTGGAAACAAGTGACTATTATAACAAGGCCGCCCCATCCAGCTGACACCTCAAATAATTATGCGGGCAGTACTTTAAGGGTTTGGAAGCCCCTTTGGACCGAGCCATTCCTTAACAATTCTCCTTCTGTCTCCTCCGTAAGTGCTTAATTGTTATTCCATCTCTCCCTCGTCTTTCAAGGTAATTAATTCAAGTTTAGAGCAGTATTAATTTTTCCTGTTCAATTCAATGACGCTTAACAATATACAATCCTAATATATTAAGAAAGAGTACCCGTTTTAATAAGAAGAATCCGGCGATTTACAAGAACAAGAACAACAGCGACGACGACACCAACAACATGCTGTCTATTTACGACTCGTGTTATCTCGGTAGGCGGTAGGGTGATGCAAGACCCCAGCAGATGAGTAATTATGTTTTGTTGTTTAGTCCGTGGTGTCATTATAATGTATTGTTGTTGTTGGAGTTCCTCAAGCTGTCTGGCCGAGCAGCCCCAAGCTCTTGAGGAAGGCTATGGCTTGAACCGGGCTTTCCCACAGTGCCCTCAGTGAGTGTATCTTGTGTTGTTGGCGAGTGTCGTTGTGTTCGTTGCAGTCTTCCATGATGTGTTTAATAGAATGGGGTGCTGTGTTGCATCCTGGGCAGGTATCTGTGATGGCTCTATCTAGTTTCTTTTGATATGTCAGAAGAGCCGGATGGTACAGTCACAATCAAAAGGTTTGCATCAGCTGAATGAAACTGATACACTCTTATACCATTGCCCACATCTTTGCAGGTAAGAAATACCCCCTTGTACGAGGAGGGAGGGAGAGAGAAAGGGAAGTACCGATAATGGGGTCAGAAGAATATATTTATCCTGTCACGAACTTGTCCTCCATACCTTTTTTTTCTTATCAAGCCATGCATTGATGCTTGTAGATGTATTTTAAGCACATTGACATCATCTGGAGTTAGTCAAAATAAAACTATTAACTAAATAATATACGCATGCAGGGCATTTAAAGAGAAGACACATGTCGACAGCATTTTTAAAGAGTTGACATTTAAAAAGACTTGACTTGATGTGCAAGCTTCTCTACACTTACTCCATTTGGCAATATGTGATACATAACACTTAATGCAACGTTATGAAACACGATTGACTGTGTGTTGCATGTCATCAACATGTTCTCCTCTCACTTTTCTAGGGGGGTTGGGAGGGAGGATTCAGTGAATGGAGTCATTTTTAGACGATTGTGTTAACTGTGTGTTTCCTTAATTCCTTTCCTCCCTTTTTTTGTTGTCACTCTGGTTCATTTCTTCCTTAAGCTTGCTCTTTTAGGTCCTTCCTTCCATCTCTCTCTCTCTCTCTCTCTCTCTCTCTCTCTCTCTCTCTTACAATCGTCTTATCAGAACGAGCAAAGACAGATCTCCAATATATATATATATATATATATATATATATATATATATATATATATATATATATATATATATATATATATATATATATATTAAACATTTACGTACACGCATACACATGTTGCAATGTTTACGAGGACCGGTTCAGAAATCAGAAGGTGAGAGGACAATAGTCTTCCCTGTGGTGGTGAAAGAGCTAGAGGTAGAGTCCGAGTACCCGCCAACACCCACCCAGTCAGTCCAGTGCATGGAGGTATAATATATACCTCCATGGTCCAGAGCACAAAGATAGATATATAAAGGGAAAGTGAGGCTGAGGACGAGCCAGTAAGCAGGTGGAGGTGTTAGGGTGAAGTAACTTTCTCTCTCCCGTTGACGAAAAAAAAAAACAACACTACGATAACGTCCGTGCTGCTGTTTACTTTTTCTTGACCAGCCAACACGGTGAAAATGTGAAGACATAAGTTTGTGGAAAACTTTACACACATTCGATTAGAGACTGGCGTACACTACGTAAATTCGACGTTCACGAGACCACAGCTAGGACTTTTACTAACGTTAAATAAATATAATCTGTACATTATAAACACTGCGAATAATATACAGAATAATCTGTATGTTGCTGAGATTATTTACACACTGAATCTGCATATTTCCGATGTTACAAGGAAAAGTATATTAGCTGACTCCAGTAGAAACATAGGCCTTAGAATTCTCTTGTACCGGTTTGATGGTTAATCATTTATTTGATAATGCATGGACAGTTATGAGCACACAGGGCAATACATGACCATTAGAATTTGACAGGTTGAACTATCCCTTGTAGTGACAACGATGACGATCACTTGAAAGAATGTCATTAAGTAACTCTTACTGTGATAATAATTACTTCAACCATGAACAGGATGAAATTTACCTGTATGAGACTGCTTTGAAAAGTGACATACAAAAAATAACTCAACAGTGGCGCCAGCTGCACGAACAATAGTACGAAAAATTAATATTTGTACTGTCATCACACCAATAACACAAATAGCAAAATGTTGACACTGATGAAACTAGTGGTTGTGGTGACGCTAGTGATGAGTGAAGGAGGAGGAGGGGTGAGTGGGATGGGAGGTGTAGCAGTAAACAGAAGAGCACATTTTATACACCACGATCATCCCAAGGCTCAATTTACCCTTAGGAGTTTTCAGGGTGGTGGTGGTGTTGGTGGTGGGTTCCTACATGGGCCCCCACCTCTACCCCACCACCACCACCAGCATCAGCAGGATTTCCGTGGTCCCCCTCCCCCATCACACTTACATCCTCTACCACCCAGACCACCCCCACTTGGAATACCACCTATACCACCAAGAGGACCACCACTACCACCACCTATACCACCTAGACGACCACCACTACACCATGGACCACCACCACTACACCATGGACCACCACCACTACCACTACTACCACCATCACATCCACCACCACTACTACCACTACCACCATCCCATCCACCACCACCACTACCAGTACCACCATCCCATCCACCACCACCATCACCGCTTCCACACCGATCACCACCACCACCATCACCGCTTCCACATCAACCACCACCACCATCACCGCTTCCAAATCGACCACCATCCCCACCACCATCACCGCTTCCCCACCGACCACCATCACCATCCAAACAAATGTTCCAAGCCAATGGTAAGCGATAAACAGCTAAGCAGGTAAATGGTCATTAGGGAAAGTCTACACTCTACAGTCTACAGTATTTTCACTCGCCACTGTCACCAAATAGGCCTATTATAAGTTTTAAAACTATGAGTTACTCTCCAATCGCAAGCAACCTACTATTAAAACTACTGTGGACCTCTGGCATCACCTAAATAGAGGACCGGTGGAATGGAGGCGTGAAGCTGACTGTTGTGTGTAGCGATGCGTTGCAATGTTGGCTGATGGAAGAAAAATACACCCCACCAACACACGTACCGTACAGTACATCTCTCGAACTTTTCTCACTCACTTCTCTAGCTACCGAACTTGCTCTTCTTACTCTATCATTCACTTCTCTAGCTACTGTACGTATTGAACATTTCCTTGTCTCAGCAAAACCAGATACTCATTTGACACTGAATAATCCTTAATTGTCTGTCCTGTGTTCATCTGCATTCGACTGACTGACTGACTGACTGACTCTCTTTACCTCTGACGAAAATGTTACCTTGGTGCTTCCCTTCCTATAGTTAAGGAAGGGTTTCAAACAAGGTAATGGACAATAAAAGAAATAATATGGATCTCCCTATAGGCTACTCATCTTCCCACAGTACAATAAAAACTGTAGCCTATCATTACCTTCAGTACAATACACATTATTTTTCCCTCCCTGTTATCACCATATGATGATCTCTACTATAACTCTTGTTGTCCACTTTCACGTCACAGTAGAGATCATAAGAATAGAGTATACAGATTACACATAATTTCTCTTACACACACACACACACACACCTACAGAGAAACAAATCATACTAGAAAGACTGAAGCAAGTGGTGTATGGGGGTTGAGAAGGGTCTGACAAATGACCATATTCAAGAAGAGTCATTCTCATTTCATAACCCATGACTTGTCTTGCATATTGCTTAATAAAAATAATAGCTTGACGTGATGAAAGAAGGAAAGATAACAAATGATGATATACTGTACATACATACATACATACACCCCCTCTTGTATAGTGACGAGCATGACTAGCGTGACCCACCATCACCCACTGTGACTGTCAACCATTAATATTCCTATATCGTCATGTACTGTACTGATGGCTGGTATTACTTACATTTGGCAAGAACTGAAGTGATGTAGTTTTTATTCTTGCAAACTATGTCATGAAAACAGATTCCTTCTGCCTTACAATTTGAGCAAAGTCCAATAAATTAAGTTCCGGAATCGATCACCTATAGCTTATTATCCGAACAATAATTAATACTGGCCTATATAAAAAGGTTTCCAAGCTGTCAGTATAAAGTATTGCAATGAGTGCCCAGAATGTTGCTCCATAGAGGGAAAGTATAGGCCCTACGTGCTGACAGTAACATATTTCCATCAACAATTAAGGGACCCTATGTTGTAGTCAGAAAATTGAAGGTATATATATATATATGAGTCCTTCAATTATTGCCACGAAATACCACCTATATAGTAGGAGCTTCTTTCGTGGCATGGTTAGGAGGAATTAGAAGCCTCGACCAATTCTCATACACGATCACAGTTAGGGTCCTTCAATTATTTCATTCAGTGTGTGTAATACGATCACTGTAACATGATACCGGCCTTTAATTAAGAGTAATGTTGGTGGTTGACATTGCTGGGAAAAAAATTTATGGCGTCGACTTAATTTTGATCTATGCCCAGACAAATTGTACAGAAAATGAATCACCAACACCACTGACAGACGCTGCTCAGACATGTGGTACGTACGTACAGCCACAATCAAATATCCACCAACATTTTCCTTCCATCGTAGTAAATATCTTGGTAATAAAGAACAACACGTGTATGATTTTGCAGCACCTCATAACAATAATTGAGGGGGTTAAGTTGACGTAAGGTGTTGTATGATTATAATTATTTTGATATGATACTGATTTACTTGCACGATAGAAGGAAAGTGTCGGTGGTTATTTGATTGTGGCTGTACGTGGGAGTAATTATAAGTACAGCTAATCACTTTATAGTATATACGGTGTACAGTCACGAGGGATAATAAGTATATCCAGGGATACTTATTATACCTCGTGACTGTACAGCTGTCAGAATGGATCCGATCGAGTCCTCTAGCTATAGTTCGAAATTTCAGTCTCGTGCTTGGTATTATAATGATCGTATTTTAAATTACGTTACATTATAGAGAGGATAATCTTTTGTCATTTCCTGAGTAGATGTCATTCCTGTCAACGAGTCACGCATTTTCAATAATCACACACGCTGCATACATTTTCAAAACATGCAGACATTCTTCGTTCTTTTGTATGTGGAACGATATAACACCTGAATATCACCGTAATCCCTCTCAGAAAGCACAATTAACAATCATCGTACCTGCAGGACAGAGCAAGCTAGGATTGTTGTATACTATACTTCAAAACAGTCATCAATCTACTTTAAAAACACAACAACAGGTCGTATTTACCCTCATAATAATTACCCCACTCTCTACTACACTGAAAATACTACACACGTACACACAGCAAAAATGATAATGAGAGAGAGAGAGAGAGAGAGAGAGGAAAAACAAAAACAAACAGTGCTTCCCGTGAGACTTGGCCAGCGCGTCTCATAGTTTGCACAATGACAAGAACAGTCCCATTTTTTGAGACCAGACCACAGATGTCACCCAGATTGCACCAACATTACTATATCTTTCTAATGTTTGTTCACCAGCTGACGGTCTCACCCCTCCGTATACAGTCAGGTTTTTCTGTGAGAGAGAGAGAGAGAGAGAGAGAGAGAGAGAGAGAGAGAGAGAGAGAGAGAGAGAGAGGACAAGACTTATACAAAAGGAGTGTGAAGTAAACAAGCAAATGTGAGAAAAAGCATACAGTACATGTGTGAGAGAGTGAGAAAGTGATGGAGTATGAGAGAGAACATAGATCGTGACCGCTATTTCTATTTGCCAAGTTGTTGTTTACAGTTCTGTGTGTGTGTGTGTGTGTGTGTGTTACAAGAGTGGGGGAAGTGAACATCTTGACACTGTTTCACACACACACACACACACACACATTCCCACTCTCTCTCACACACACACACACACACATTCTCTCTCTCTCTCTCTTTCTCTCTCTCTCTCTCTGATATTGGCACACATAGAAATAATCCATAAAATTATAGATTAAAATAGTTATCTTCTTGTGACTAAGATTGTGAAGGAAGGAAAAGTATATAACAAAATGGAGATAGTCATAATCGGAAAGTTACATTAAGTAGCAACAATGACGGTGTGTTAAAAGGCAAATATTTCATTCACTGCCTGATGGATGCATTGTAGGTCCCACAGATACACTTACTTACGAATATAGTACAGCTATTGATTCATTGGAGTGCCTTGATTCCTCCGCAGTATGCCAGGAAACAGGACCATGCAGATTAACAAAAATAATGGTGGCCTGTTAAATTTGCTTGGAATAGTTTGGAAGAATCACTTACTTCAGATCTACCAATAAATTTCTAAGAGCAATGATGAAACTTCCCATGCATGTTTGTTTGTGGGTATATAATATTATGTTTGAAACATTCATTTATAATTATTGATGAAAGTGATGCATGGTTTGTGTACACGGAAGGAAGTCATTGTTATGGACATTCTCATTTCACTTTTCTTGCAAACATCGGATTACACACACACATGCAGTCGATGGTAGGAAAACTGCTTGAAAGATATCGTGCTCACTCCACGTGGCATTAGAAAGGTCTTATTACACAACCATCTCGACACACATACACACACACACACACGCACTCACTCACTCAAGGAAATCAAGCATACCATCATCACTCAATCAAGTCGGGCGTAAAGCATTCACTTCTGCCACATAATAGAAATACGATTCAAAAATTGTAAACAAACAAGAAAGAGGCACCGTTGAAAAGGATAAGAATTAAGCACCTGAAATAATTATCAACGCATCGTACCATACAGTATTAATTGCTCATAAAAATATTCGCTCATCCTCTTTTTACCACGGGAAGGAGTGTTTTAGTGCAAGTGCAGTGGGAATTATTATTAAGGTGCCTGGAGGGGATCGAGGTGTATGCTGGGATGGAGGGGGGAAGAGAAGCTAAAAGGTGAATGTACGGAAACTCGTGATGCATAGAAATGGCGTGAGAAATGCATACTATAGAAAAAAGATGAATGGTTTCTTATGCATGGGAAAGTATGTATAATTACACTCTATGTACACACACACACACTGCGAAGAAAACCCGGCACGCCAGAGTAAACTTTCCTTCACACACACACACACACACACAGTAGAGTTGCACACACACACACACACACAGAAAAAAAAATACAGTAGAGTTGTACACACACACAAACACAGTAGAGTTGCACACACACACACACAGAAAAAAATACAGTAGAGTTGTACACACACACACACACACACGGAAAAAAAACAGTAGAGTTGTACACACACACACACACACACACACACACAGTAGAGTTGTACACACACATACACACACACACACAAACAAAACATCAATGCAGTAGGGGTTGCAGTTGGTAAGTGTTTGTGTTGTAATAAAGTGAACGTTACAATCCAGTGAGTGCAATCTATCTGTAATATAATAATGGTGTTTGTTTGTTGTGTTGCAGGTCCTGGTGGGTGTGACACTAAGGAAGGCTTCTACTTCGCTGGACAGACCTGGTATGCGAGGGGATGTAGACGTCGCAAATGTATACACTTCAGGGGAACCTTCTTCACTGAAACTGACTCGTGAGTGTCTTGACGAAAAAAGATATAATTACCTATACTTTAATTAAGGGGGTGCGGGAGTAGGGGACAGGCTGGGGGGGGGGGTTTGGGGGATGCGGGAATAAGGGGACAGGCTTGGAGGGGGGTTGGGGGGTTGGGGGTGCGGGAATAGGAGGACAGGCTTGGGGGGGAGGGTAGAAAGCCTGTCCCCTATTCCCGCACCCCACTAACCCCCCCCCCCCCAAGCCTGTCCCCCAACTCCCGCACCCCCCAAAATAAAAACAAACCCCCCCTGCACCCCCCCCAAGCCTGTCCCCCTATTCCCGCACCTCCTTAAAGGTAATTAAATCGCTTAAGTAGATGTGGCGCTTGCCACGTTGTAACACTCAGCCACTCATATATAGATTATTAATTACCTTCCATCAAATCAAATGGCTCGTGTGTGAATCCCCCCTGCCTGGCCCTTACTGAATTGACTTGAGAGGACATTTACAGTAAAAAATAAGAGCACCCATCTTATAGTGTTGCTGCTGTAAATTAAAGTTTCTCTACACGTTTGAGAGACAGTAAACATATTATACAGCACCAACTTTCTTCTCATAGTGAGCTGGATTAGTTTTTCTTTGGTTGAGTTTAAAAGCACTTCTTACTTTATTACAAACAGGATTGTGTGCATATTTGTTATGTTATATATTTTTTGTTTCAAATGTGTGTTTATTATTTCTTTGTTATTTTATTTCATTTCATCATTATTATTATTATTATTATTATTTGTATATTTTTTATTATTTTTTTCTCAAATGTGTGTTTAGTAATGATGATGTGGGTATACATTGCAGGTGTGACACAGAGATCTTCAACACGACGTATAGGTGTGTGGTACAAGTTGACACCACCGCCCAGTACCCTGCCTGCTGTCCAACATATAAGTGTAACCCTGATAACCTGGGCAACGCTGTCAAGTAGTCAACACACACACAAACACACATGTCTCTCTCTCTCTCCCTCTCTATAGTTCTCTCTCTCTCTATCTCTCTCTCTAGTTATCACACACACACAGACACACACACACACACAGTAAGAAATTAATTAAAAGAAGAGGAGATAAAAATGTACAAAAATATAGTTTTCCAAATAGAGTACTAGACAATTGGAACATATTACCAGATGAAGTGGTGTGTGTCAAAAACATACATGACTTTAAAGAAAAATATGATAATTTGGTTTTAAAATACGGGACATTACGAGCTTGCCTCAATCCTGTAAAGATACAAATAGGTAAGAAAATATAGGTAAGAACTCTCTCTCTCTCTCTCTCTCTCTCTCTCTCTCTCTCTCTCTCTCTCTCTCTCATTAATTAACAATCTACTTCTTCAACAGCTTATAATTAAGTGTCTCACCCTTCCTACATCATACATATATACACATACAGTCATACACCACGTACACACAATACCTCGACCAGTGCTTATAACCATACACACACGTAGGTACACTTAATTATCACTCCACTTCATCAACGCAACAATTAACCTATCCAGTATCTCATCACACCATTTCATCTATAGCCATACATTACACACTTCACCACACCATCACCTCTGAGTCGATTATCACATATATCACACTCTTCAGATAAAATAATTACAGCACCGTCTAAAGGGGTCGTTATAATTTAGAGTGGGGGTTTGGGATTCTATGTAACCCTCTATTAAAACACTGCAACAAAACAGAAAGCTTCCCTATTCGTATATAATAACCTCCAAATCTCCCAAACATATAAATGATACCTTTAATTATTAATGTCTATACTTTTTACCTGCTTATACGTAGTTCAGCCTTGAGTGATATGAGAGGGATATTATAATACATTAACAACACATATATTAATTGGCCTACTTAAAGTGAGCTAAGTATATATATATGACATTATAAGGTATGACTGTGTACACATTGAATAACTTATAAGTGCATTACAGAAGTGTAGTCGAATATCAGTATATATGCTTATGAATGGGATACGTGGTTTGCTTTCATGTGTCCTGTAAAATGTGTGAATAATAATTATGTACAGCATGAAAATCTGTATTGTGTTCTTATTTATTCACCTGTATACACACACATTTGTTTTTGTAAATTTTTCCAATACTGCTGTCGTACTCGTTTATATTCCCCGGCTTCCTTCCCGCCACTGGTTCCCGACTTCCCGTTAAAGTTATTTTAGTTATGAAGTGGTTCCCGCCATAATGCACACCCGCCCATGGAGGTAGAATTGCACCTGCCACACCATTCTATTGATCTACTCTAACCAACAAACGAGGACCTTTGGTAACGTTCTATTGATCTACTCTTACCAACAAACGAGGACCTTTGGTAACGTGTTCGATTCCACAGTGGTTTTTCGCGACCCAGCAGTAGTTTGTTAGCGCGCGCCGAGCGAACCAAAATTATAATCATTATTGGAACATTGGTGAGGAATCTTTGGTGAAGGGGATACTTCCACAACCGAGCTAACTAATTATATATTATTGAAAATATTGATATAATTTGCATACCAAATGATTATTTTCCATTATGTAATGCATGTCCATTTTTTCTATAGAAGGCATCCAGAAACAAGGATAAACAGCAAGATTGTATTAATTTTACGATTATAATCCTGTCAACTGGGGATCGGAGTAAAGTCTGTCGTCTGCTGCCCTTCAACTCGGCAAAGCATCAAAGCACTTCATTATTTTACATCTATTTTTTTTCCAACACGTTACTCCAAATTCATTATAGATAAGCCTGTGAAACATTTATTATGGTATAACTTTATGCAAGTACTGTACTTGGAACTGAGTAGAGGGAACTCAAATTAACACTATAATAGTACATACACGTCAAAAAGGTATAATTTGTGCAGTTTGTATGGTCTTTTTAATCAAATTACCCGCGAGGACAGCAGACAAATGTATTATTAAAACATTATTTATGTACTTGAAATATATTTAACATCAGTATTTCTCAAGTTTTATGTTTTTTTAATGAAAATTATTAATACTCTCGTAGTCACTATTTCTTGATAAAACAACCTTATGCTCTATAATAAATTTGATTCATTATGGTAAGTTTCTGCCGATAAGTTAGAGTTACAGCAGAGTAGGAGCCTTGTCAACTCGTTGTTTTCTCTCCCAAGTTCCTTCTGCTCACAGGTGACAGTTCATATTTCGGCGGGAGTTTGTTAAATTGTTATATCTCCAGGGGCCAATATCCACCACTCGACAGGTTTGGATAATTCACGAGCATGATTATAGACCTGTTTCAGACGTCCTCACACTTCCTTCAATAACTTTATAGGCTACTTATTGACCATCACTCTATTATGAAAAGTTGAAAACAACCACGTACTGTACTGAAGATGACGCTAACCTACTCCATATTATTCACTTAGTTAAACACAATGTAGAAAGCAACTAACAAGCACTTTATAGAATATGGAATTACAGAGACACAAGGAAAGATTAAACTGGCCATAAAGGATGATATTACAAAGAAATTACCTATCGACATCACATCACTATTGAATTAACAATACTGTACTTAGGCTTGTTATGGTCAATTATTATCAGTTTTATTGACTACCAGTATATATTTAATGTTGATGTGAAAGCAAACAGCAAAAATTGTTTTATTTATTTATTCAAATGTTGATGATGGAATATTGAAGTACAGTAGACAAATTATTAATTATTATCAGCACCACTTTTAAGAACTAAAAACTAAGACACCTATCCTTTATTACAATTATTGATGTAATTCTTTCTGACTATTGGGAAATAACATACTAAAGTCTAAGCACACATATACTTCAGTACTAATACAGTAGTATGCAGTGTCTTTACCTTTTTATTTTCTTTGGCTGAGTATGAGTAGATAAGAAGGTTAAGGTTATTTTTTATTGATATAGTTTACATTTCAGGAAGAGGAATCATTCTGAAGTTGATGTGGTTAGGTTGAGGGGTGTAGATTTGGTTGAGTTGGATTACATGATGTTAACAAGAATTGATAAGGCATCCATGGTATGGTTATTTGTTAAAGCACTAATATTTATAAAGTAGTATACTCATTATCCCATGTGCAGAGTCAAGGTCCAGCTGCACCACATGTTCAATCACACACACATTTATATACCGGTAATACTGTACTTTACTGCTCTGGCAGGTTAGAAGAAATAATGTAAGAAATTATATTCACATAGTTAATTAAGCTCCTATCACACGGGGCGTTTCACCGGACTGCTTCACCCAAGTTGGCGTTTCGTCGGACCTACTTGGCCAACCTGAGGAACATTTCGCCCAACCAACCACGCTCCCCAAGTTTAATAAAATGTTACAAAGAATTGCCCATTTCACCCAACCTACTCCGGAGTCAAAATATGTTTATACTTTTTCCCTTGATTTAAAATATTGATAGCACTTGATAAACATTGAAATGTAGACCATCATATACAATTTATTACAAGAAAATGTATAGATGATAATAAATATTTATGCGATATATTTATTTCAGTCATATGACGCTGATATAATATATGTTGCAGCTGTTGTCTTCTGGTAATCTCTTCATCTCTTCTTCTTGTCAAAACATAGACCCCAAGAGCTACAATATTTTTAAGCAAATCTCCGAGTCTCCTGCCGCCTTCGCTCTATCTTTGTTATTAATGTTATAGTTCGACGAATCACGAATCGTGTGTGGCCGCGGATAGCGAACGCGTCTGCTAGAGGTGTTTTCAAGTCCCACGAACTAGTTGTACCAAATGACCATTTGGTTGGGTGAAGCAGTCCGATGAAACGCCCCGTGTTTATACACGCTTTATTGTACTGACATTTGCATTTCCTCAAATGTGAAGAAATTATCAAGTCTAGTAACCTATTGCTGAAACTACGGTACAATGGTTAAATCGGAAAAATTATTGATTACCAGATTGTAATGCTTATTGTTTAACATTCTGTACACTGTTAGGAGTAAAATATAGTATTGTATGTGTACAGTACTTCAATTATATCATCTGCATTAAGTAATAAAAATGCGAAGCTATGGCTCTAGCCTCCCAACACAAGGAAAATGAAGGCACTTGTAAGACTTGACACATCCTATTTTCTGAAGTGTGATATCTTTTCTATTATTGAAGTCGAGTATACTGTATGTTTCCTTTCAGCAATATTTCTTGACATTTAATCTAGCCAGCAGACAGACTCTTTTTCCATTACACTACACCAAACTGGTTCATCTGCCTAACAAGCAGAGTCCATCCTATCCCTGACCAGCACTGTATACTGTATACAGTATTTTGTTGTACGCAATCAAGGAATTGATTAGCCGCCTTGGTTTGACACATCACTGCATAACTGTTGAACCATTTGACACATCAATGAAGCAATGCATACAGTCCATCAAATTTTACCATGCTTTGGTCACAGCTAGGAAGATATGACCCACTTCATTTTCTAATTGTAAAATAACATCACATGAAAATACAGTGTAGGTTGAATACAAAAACTAATGAAAACAACATACATCGTGACTTCTAACTACAAACATACAAACCATCTTTGACTTCCCAGGTATAATATTTATGTCAAGATGAAGTACACGTACATTACCGTACTATACTGTCTGTATAATAAGCTAAAAGATAGTCAGAGGCTCGGGATTGTAACCCTGGTATGGGTCGGTGGCTGGTGGAGCATGACGTTTGCGGTTCACATTGTAGCGGGCCTCAGGAGGGGGCTGGTACTCTCCCACAAAGTCAACTTGGTTGCTGGCTGTGTTGGGAGTGCCACCTCCATTTTGGGCCAGATTTTCCCTTAGCCTCATGAGCTCGTCCCCAACCCCAGACTTCATGATGTTAAACTCAGACACGACCAGAGAGAGACGGCCTAGTAGGTAGTTTAGGTTATCCTCCACATCTGCAACTTTGGTGTTGATCCTACCAACAGTGCCATCCATGTTCCCAACACGGCTGAGTGATGCATTCATATGCTCCTTGGTGGTGTCCTTCAGTTGGTCGAGGAGGTCAACTGACTGGGCCATCTGTTGGTACATTATGCCAATCTGTCGCCAAACTTGAGATATCTCATTTTCCATCTTGGCTGTCATATTGGTAAGAGCTGAAGTCTGGTTTTTGAGAATGGCAAAAGAGACATTGCTAATCTGGTCTGAAAGGGTGGAATTGATGGTGCTGCCGCTGCTCTTAACAATCTCTCCGAGTTCTAAAATGATCTGCTGGATACCAAACTCAATACTGCGCTTGGTGTCAAGAACTGAGTCTGCTGTATTTATCATGACCTGTTCGACTCGCTTCAAGCTTCGAATCTCATCTGAAAGCTCTGAGTAATTGTCAAGAACAGTGTTCTGCAATGTCTCTGCTTGGGAACCATGATCGTCTAAAATATCCATGATATTGACATTTCCTTCCTTCAACTCACTGCCTAATGTGGCTACAGATTCATCAACCTTAGTGGCACTTGTCTCAATTGTTGTTTTCAATAGGTTGGAGTAGTGGTTCATGCTCTCCTGGGTGGTGTTGTTGAGGAGACCAAGGTTATTTGTGAGATGAGCTACAGATGCATTGATGTTGGCTTGTTCTGCATGGCTTTCCTCCACTAACATCTGCAGTGTGTTCAGGTGGTCCTCCAGGCTCTGGCAAAGTAGAGGGAGAGTAAGCATGATGTATCTGGATTGGTTTAATTGACGATGCAGTACTGTATTAAAAAGATAAGAAGCATCAATTTGCAATGCATTGAGAGTTAAACTGGCATTAATATGTCTGTCATTAACAAAGAGTTACCAGTATATAGGGTTCATATGTAACGCATCACACATTTTATGTGTGTGAGAGGGATAACAGAATGAGTTTGAGTAAGGTCATAGGTAAATTATAGCTGTAATCATATGCTGTACCTTGTAGGTATGTTCACTTAGGTCATGAAGTTCCTGCTCCTGTTCTCTGTATAGGCGGTCTAGGGAGTCAAGGCGGGCCACTACCTCACCCCCACTCTCTCCACACCCTCCACCTCCTATTGCCACATGCTGGATCTGTTGGTTCAATAGTAACAAAAAGAACACCGTAAGGTCTTGTGCTGAATGGCAAATATTGTATAAGAGGACAATTGTAATTTGAATCTCATTTAATTAATGTACTCTAAACAAATTATGTTTAATCACATGACTAATAATAACTAAAAAGCTATAATTTAAATAACTGCAAATACATAACTGCTTCCTGAGATGAAACCACTGAAATTAATATGGGAGATAGCTTACATCACTGCGTATATTGGCAGTTGCTTCTTCAAGGGTGGCAGTGGCTTGTTGCAATGATGCCAGAACAGCTGCATCCCCACCTTCCACCTGTGCTGAAAGTCGTTCATGTCTTTCGTGTAGCTGGGTCATGTGTCCCTCGACTGTTTCCCCGACAAACGTCACCTGCACCACACAAATACTGTACATACAATGTCAAGAATGATAAGGTACAATAATTAAATTTATGTGAGTATCCTATAAATAATTTTCTGTAGCTCTTTGGCCCATCATTCAGATATACTGTATTGTTTTAAGATAAATAGCCTGGTACTTACTCTCACCACTCAGCCATTTCTGATTCTTTTTGATTGATGCATTGATCAGGTGTGTGACCAGTATGAGTGCTTGACATAAAACAGAATTGTTAACTTGATGTCATTTGATGAGATTTTTCAGAACATAGCGAAATGTATTGATAACTGAGTAAAGTGCTTGTGAGATGTTTGCTTTTAATTTTCAGTGACTCGTACCGTATTACCATTACTAAATTTATTTCATTGTCATTTACATACAACGTGTTACTGGTATTGACCTAAGTTTCTATTCACTGTTATGATTTTACTGACACTCACCTCACTGGAAACCTTTTGCAACTCGCCCTGGATAAGAGTGTCAACAGCATTGACCTTCCTGATGAGCTTCTTGACTTGTTTGAGGACATTGTTGTCGTCGTTTGAGTCATCTGAGATAGACATGATATCTGGCCGTGGGGGCAGGGTTGGAGCACTTCTTGCCCCTTGTCCAGCCATCAAGCTCTCCAGGTTTTCTGCCAGCCGCTGCAGCAGCATTCTCTGACGTTGGTCCGTCTGGGTAAGGAAGGGGTATACAATAACATTAAATATCAATACAGTACTGTACTTCATTAGGGGGCATATACCTGGTTGGGTTTTGCCACTCCCAGCTTTTGGTGCCATCTCCTGGGATTCCTACGAGCAAGCCTCCATGCATATGCCCTTCCCAACTCCAGAGTCTCCCAGCATGAATAATTCACTTTCTTCAGTCACAAGTTTTATGTCCTACCTTTTATGGCCATTGGGAATTATTAAAGTTATCCAACAAACCTTAGACTATCTAAGTTTATGTCTAAAGACATCATCTACCATCTAGGTTCTGTACTGTACAGTGTTTAACCTTACAACTGATCATGAAAACTACATGTTGTCTTGAGGTGGACATTTGGAGTCAGGTATACACTGACCTATTCATCCAGATGGAGATAATTATGCATATGTTTTACACTGAGAGCTAGCACCTTGCATTTTTATTTGATTGCATTTTTTTATGCACAGTATTATTCTCATTTATTTTTATGTACAGCACTACCCATAGAATGTCTCTCAGTGCATTGTAAGATGCATTAGACATTATCCATCTATAACTACTGTAGTTGTAAGAAAAATATGATGATGATGATATATTACAGATGATGGATGGCCATGTGTCAATGAACATGTTGCTGTTGTATGTGTGCATGTTGGTGGTGATGCCCTCATCCATTCCTGCCTTCACTGTGTACTGGAATGTACCCACACAGCAGTGCTTAAAGTTTGGTGTCCACATCAATGTTTCTGCCTTTGGCATTGTGCAGAACTCCAATGACCTCTTCTATGGAGACAAGGTGAGGAGGGCAGCTTTCATTCTCTCAGGGTTTCAGTAATTGCTAATTGTACACTTCATGTACTGGGGTTATGGGCTTGAAATGTACCATGTGGGTTCAAGGCATAAACTTCCAAAGGCATATTGCATTATCATTGTATTATTTCTGTGTAAAAGACTAAGTCTGCCAAGCTAGTGGCACACTGGACTCAATAACTGATGCCACTTTTTATATTACAGGAGTATTAACAACAATCCAACACTTAACATGTTGAAAGGAAATGTATCCTTAGAGACATGAATATTGCATGGATTGTGTTCATACAGTAGTTTAGACTGAGGTGGCATTTCAGTAACAAAGTAAACATTTATTATAGAGTGTACTATTTAAATTATTTTTGCTTAATAACAGCCAATATCCCTCAGGTAAATATTTTCTACAAGCCTGGACTATTCCCTACATTGACGGCAGATGGCAGAGTAGCGGTGAATGGAGGGATCCCACAGAATGGTAGCCTCATCTCCCACACTCAGGCCTTCACTAAGAGAGTACAGAAGCTCCTCCCAGACAACTACTCAGGTTAAATTCATTATAGATTGTAATGGGTTGTGTTGAGTTGTATCATGTCCCATAATTACTGTATGGTATTTTTCATGGTTGGCTTATTTCTAAGGCATGGACATAAATCCTTATTCCATGATCCAGACCAATTTACTTTATGTTTGTGTATAATAAGCACTCAGCTTGCATTTCACCTTACTGGTTACAGGTTATTAATCCCACTTTATTCGTGGGCTGCTGTAATGCAAGATCTGGGCAAAACTAAAGTGTACTACATTATCAGAGTAATTTTCTACTCTTCAGGTATAGCAGTGCTGGACTTTGAGGAGTACTACCCCAGCTTGGCCATGAACCGACCTGAGTACTTGAAGGCCTCCTACTCTTGGGTGGCCAGTGCTCATCCTGACTGGCCACATTCCCGAGTGGTTGAGGAAGCAGAGAGAACTTTCAATCACACTGCCAGGGAGTTTTTTGAGGTGGGCTGGAGAACATGTTCATGATAGGTAGGAGTGAAAGATATTCACTAGGAAGAGAGTATGTAAATGCTTGACAGGTCATGGAATTGGTCCTTTCACTAAAGCTAAATTAAGAGAGTTTCATCATGAATGTAAGAATTTAGGGTAACTGAGAAATTTTTGGGCTTGGCAGTCGGAAGTACAGTATCATGAATGTAACCTCTCAACAAGAATACTGAATGAATGAGAAACATTCTTCATCCTAGACACTAAAGCTGGCTACATAATCAATTAACCTTGTGTTGATTTGTTATGTAGTTTCAGGATGTAGGAATATTTCAGGAATGCTATTTAGTTTGGGGTTTACAGAATGTATTATGTACAGTTCACTACAGTATATGGGAAGTGTATGGGGTTTCTTCTTAAATAATGTATGTAAATGCATTACAAATATTGTGGACAGGTGTTGCTGTGGTTGGGTCGAGAGCTTCGACCACAAGCACTGTGGGGATACTACCACTACCCTTACTGTCACGACTACCAGCCTGGGAACCCACACTGCAAGCCTCAGGTTAGCTCAACAAAAGTGTACAGTACTATGGTGATGGAAGATGTTGGGACAAGTAGATAATGTGTAGCTGTCAGCTATGTATGATCAATATGGAACATTGTAGTTTACAGTTATAAAGTCCAGGTGAGTGCCTTTTTTCTGTCACAAACAGAATATTGATTCATTGATTGCCTAAAAGGGCAAGTTACTAATATTACTTGTACTTTAATTATCTATAGGTATGGCGATCTTTCTGTTATGTCCACTTTTCCATCCTAAATATGTGCTTTGTAGTGGAAAGGAACATTGGGAATATGATTAATTGAAAATAAGGGCAGAAGTGTTATGTTAGATAATGACAATCACCAGTAGGTGTATTGGCTCCATTTAAAGGTTAAGGAGCCTTCACCTGTCCTTGTGTTCATCTCTGGAAGAAAGGCAAAGCCTATTGACTATTTGCTGTAAGTATAACTCTCCGTCAAGGAATTAAAACACAAAACCACATTCATACATAAGACTCTTCTTTAAGAAAGGCACAATAATAATAATAATTATAATGATGACGACAACAATTTGTATCTTTCCGCCAGGTAATGGAGCACAATAATGCGTGTGTTTGGTTGATAAGAGGAAGTACTGCCCTGTACCCCAGCATCTACATAACAGAGCACAGGGGATGGAGTGCCAGGGCTCGGCGACTCATGACTCTGGGCAGGCTGGGAGAGGCTATTCGCATGAGGCACAGGGCTCTGGCCACCTACACCCCCATACTTCCCTACTTCTGGTACAGGTCCGTATCATTAACCCTTGGATGGCTAGGTACTTTTCTGTGGAATTTTATATCATCTGACATTGGTTTAAGATGGTATGACAGCTAATCCGTAATTTAGGGTAAATTAAATTATGACAAATATTTTTATATTAGTTGGTCATAAATTTTGACTGGTGTTAGTTTAAGAATAATGTAAAAGTCAGGAAAGTAGTTAGTTACAAAAACTAGCAAATTAGATTTAAATTTTTCCATTCCTTATCAGGTACCATGACACAAGCCAGTTTCTCTCTGGGGTGGATGTAGTCAACACTTTGGGACTGGTTAGGGTACTGGGGCTGGAGGGAGCTGTAGTGTGGGGAGGCTCCAAAGACATGAGTACTTGGACACAGTGTAACCAGCTCAAGGTAAGGAATTTGTTTGCAGGTCAACACTTGATTTCTTAACTGTAGTGATGATATATTTTAACATTGGTAATTTTAATGTTTAGTGTTTTCTTCTTTGCCTGTAGCAATGTGATTTTAGCCTTTAGAAAATAGATTTTGTTTTTTGTGATATATCTCCCAGTACTGTTCCACCCAAATCCTTAATATTATTGTCTCTGTAGAGATTTAGGCAATACTTTAAGGGTTTTGATGCCCTTTCAATCCTGATTCCACCACTTTTAGCTTTTCACCTCCCTTTCTTTTTCTTGTTTTTCCTTAATAGCTTGCATTTCATTCTTTCTAACTCCCTCTTCTCTGCTGGAGAGGACCACTTGCACTTGGTGTCAGTAACATGCTAAAAGCAGTAGGAAAATTATCCAAAATCTCTCTCTGTTGAGCCATGAGGATGGTGGCCTAAGGAACCTGGCTTGATGCCAGCTTTGCAGGTGACTGGGTCCATGACAGCATTAACTGGGGCAAATATTATTAGTTATGATACCGTAACAAAGCATCGGCAAGTTGTTGTCTTCCATTCTTTAAACATGTCCAAAGCACCTTAGTAATGTATAGTACAGGTGACTGTATCTCGAGACAGATGTATGCAGAGGAGAAGTTGGGTCCACTAGTGAAGTACCTGACAGACATTCCCATCACCTCTCTTCCTCGCCTTCTGCGCTCTCGCAGACGTCTCCAGTCTATTGTTACATCCGCCCTCAGTCAACCTTCACCTCCCTAATTGTGAATGTTTGCTAAAATATATTTTTCATATGAAACTGTTAGACAGTACAGTATGACAAAATGAGCTCTGAGTTTTAATGATTTAAGTATTTTTTTGCTCAATGTGTATTGGTTATACAGTACAGTATTATATTCTGTAAGTTTGTAGGTTTCATGGATAGTGTTTCATGACATGAATTACCCATCCATATTCAGCAACATTTATGAGGCAGATAGTGTTAAACTTTCCAAGTAAAATTATATATGCCAACTCCCAAAATAGTTTTTTGATTGATTATGTTGATAGCAGATTAGAATAAGTTAACCCCCTTCGTATAGTTACATAAATGATATTCTGGAAACTATCAGGTGACTTGACTCACCACAGAAATCTGATGCAAGGTGACCCAACTTTGCATTATAATACTAGAGCTATTACCACAATTGTATTATTTGAAACGCCTCAGTAAACTGTTTCCATTCCATGTTACCATTCAATAATCTAAGTGAAGGTTGGTTCAGTATACATCTAGCATATTATTGAAATAGGAGTAGGTACAAAAGATGTGAGCTAAACTTATACTTTCCTGGATGGGAAAATGCTATCATCTGGTACTTCTGTCCTGACAAGACGTGTTCGATCCTCGTCATTGCTGCAGGTCAGTGATAAAAACCCTGCTACTGTCGCTATGAATAATGGATTTGTCACCGCTATTGGCTTGAAGTGGTTCTGGGCATTTAATGTAAATATGTGGATGAAATACATGAATCACAATTTTGTCTGGGTCTAAATACCCCCATATACTATTTCCAGCATGTTAGTACAGTAAGAGTCAATGAAGGTGATCTTTTCCAGCACTGTTTTTATATTGCTACAATGAAGGATTGAAAGACGTAGTCTGTGTCATGTCAAGTGTGTTTCAATTATGCCATTTGAATTGCATGCCGTGAACTGAGATTAAGAAGATGTGTTGAGAGTTTTGCAGATTTTTTTATGTTTGAAAGTAAATGCTGGCAAACCCAAGGGAAAGTTATTGGTATAGGAAGAAGGTAAGTCAATATGTAATGTGGAGGTGATTAAAATGGAACTTGGAAAACGAAATGGTTGAAGAATCTATATATTCACAACTTACCGTCTGAATGAGGGCTTCAATAGAGAGTATACGTTCCTCCATGCTGACCAGCTGCCTTGCCACAGCCTGCATGTTTCTCTCACCCTGGTCCTGCTTAATGACCAGTGTTTGCATCACTTTCTTGGCCAGCTCTGAGGCCTGAAACTCCCTCGCCTCGTGGCGGAGGAGCTTGTTGGAAACATCCTTGATGCTCTTCTCTAGGGTCAGGATGGCATCGCGGATGTCAAGGTGGCTGTTGTAGGGAGAGGCAAGATGTAAAGTGTGGTGAAGAGGCAAGGTGTAATGTGTGGTAATGTGGCATGGTATAAAGTGTGGTAATGTGGCATGGTATAAAGTGTGGTGCAGAGGCAAAACGTAAAATGTTTATAGAGGCAAGGTATAAAGTGTGGTGAAGAGACAAGGTATAAAGTGTGGTGAAGAGACAAGGTATAAAGTGTGGTGAAGAGGCAACAGATGTATAAGGTGTAGAGTGTAGACTCTGTCGAGGCAAGGTGTAATGTGTAGTGAAGAGGCAAGATGTATAAAGTGTAGAGTAGAGGCAAGGCATATCACAAGTGTAGTTCAGGTATGTTGAAGAGACACATGTGGGATATGTATATATTATATAAATAGCCTATCCCATACAGTCTATAGAACCCAGTGGGATAATCCCCCCATAGTGTTGCAAAAATTTCATTTCCACCTGCATAATTATGTATTAGTTGTAGTGGTGATGTAATACAATTTTATTGAAGAGATGACAAATATAGTTCTCATATGGTAAATTACGTATGCTGTTAGAATAAAAAATGGTTCAGAATGCAACTATCTGGTCATATGAGCAATATTTAGTACATTAGATGGACGCGAATTTATGCTGCCGGCTACCTTAACCCACAGATGGAGAACGGAGAGTGTCATTCCCACACAGATACCACCACCAGCACAGACAGACAGACAGACACCAGCGGTGTATAACAGTAGGCCTAAATTATTGTCCTCACTGTAACCTCTACCCTAACGTTGATAGATAGCCGCCCACTCCTACATGCACTCAAACCAAACAAACACACCCTCACCACAGCCGGCAAACGGATCGAGGGCGCTCGTGTGTGTGTGTAGCCTATGTGTGTATTTTGACATTAGACCTAGTGATTCATTGAGTATAGTTGTTAGGGATCACACACACACACTTACTTTATATCGTAATATGCACACACGTACGCAAATCACACCCCTTAAGTGACAGACGCAGATCACAATAATACACATCAAAGTGCTCACACAACACATCTTTACATTCTCTCCTATACTCCCCGTTTCATAATTATAATCTAATTTCTATATACAAAGTTAGATTCCCTGTGTCAGTGTGTCACGCCTCCACATCCTCGTCTCTTCCTTCCCTCCTTTCCATTTTCATCCACACTATTGGGGTAAATAATTAATAGAGTCACGAAATTCTAGTGTGTATGTATATTTATATCCCTTCGTTACTGTTGGCTACACCTTAACTATGTATAGCTCCCCGCTCCGTAAACGCGTCCCCAGGTGAAATGATTATAACTGTCTGTCCTAGAAAAAGAAAGAAAAAGAACACTTGGTGAAAAAACTATGTAATAAATGGTTGTGACGTCATGGGTAAGGGAAGTTTGCCCAGGGATGAGAGGTTTTTTTCGTGTGCAACGGCTTCGTCAACTTTCTACATCTGCTGTCTCGGAAATTCACAAATTATTATATTAGTGAACATAGCATATCTAATGGTGTATAAGATTACTACAGGTACTAAAACAGTGCTAAGTATTTTGTGATCAGAGTTCGAATTGATGCTTTAATTATTGTTTTAACAAATTGGAGTACCGAAACCATAGATTTGTAGGAACATTTGTGCAGAAAAAAAACCCACACATTTTAATCTAATTCCTTAGGTCTTCCTGCCAAAATTCGGGAAGCTCTGACAAAAATAAGAAAATGCGGCTCCTGGATTATATTTGAAGTTTTAGTTCAGTGTAGCCCACTTTAACAGGAAACAATCACCGCTCTGCCCTTCAGGTCTTGCGACATGTAAATCAACCAAATATCAGGATATGTATATATAACAAAATGTCTGGTCTCTCTATTTTCTGTATTCCCTCCAATCTCCCCCTCCTCCTCTTCCTCCTCGACAACAACATCTGTTAAATCCATTTCCTCCCCTGGCAGAGTAAAGGGTCCGGGTGACACACTTCTTATACCTCATATGACACTTGGGGTGTGATACCAGGATGATTTGTGAAGCTCTAGTGTTAGTTTTATCACACCCTTTCACACCACACAACGTACAGTACATACACCACCCTTCACACCACACCACGCCTCACCAACCAGAGCACCCAATATTTGATTATAGATAGTGAGATAAGTAGAGAAACACATGCAGACAGATAGATAGAGAAATGAATAGTTGGATAAGTTGACAGGTGCTAAGGTTATGATGACATTGTTAATACCAGGAACAGGTGAAGGACATAATACTAAACTTCTGCCAGCAAGTGTTACAGGCAGGAGTCAGGTGCAGGCTTACCAGTAGTCGTATAAAAGATATTTGTGTGTGTAGAGTGAAAGGTATGTAGGTTAGTACTGTAGTATAGAGGTGGAGAGGTGGTGGTGGGTGGATAAAGAGGATGATTGTGACAGGGTAGAAATGATGGGGAAGGTGTAGTGGTGATGGGTTTTGATGGGGAAGGTGTTGTGGTGGTGGGTTTTGATGGGGTAGGTGTAGTGGTGGTGGGTTTTGATGGGGAAGGTGTTGTGGTGGTGGGTTTTGATGGGGAAAGTGTAGTGGTGGTGGGTTTTGATGGGGAAGGTGTAGTGGTGGTGGGTTTTGATGGGGAAAGTGTAGTGGTGGTGGGTTTTGATGGGGAAAGTGTAGTGGTGGTGGGTTTTGATGGGGAAGGTGTAGTGGTGGTGGGTTTTGATGGGGAAGGTGTAGTGGTGGTGGGTTTTGATGGGGAAGGTGTAGTGGTGGTGGGTTTTGATGGGGAATGTGTAGTGATGATGGGTTTTGATGGGGAAGGTGTAGTGGTGGTGGGTTTTGATGGGGAAGGTGTTGTGGTGGTGGGTTTTGGTGGGGAAGGTGTTGTGGTGGTGGGTTTTGATGGGGAAGGTGTAGTGATGATGGGTTTTGATGGAGAAGGTGTTGTGGTGGTGGGTTTTGACGGTAGTTGCGAGGGAGTGAGGGAGGGAATAATAGTAGTAGATGGACTTTCAGGACATGTAGTTATTCTCTTAGAGCGTCTGGCGTGAATCTTTGTAATATGCATAAAACACTAAGGGATCCTCAGAGTACTAAGAAAGTTAACTTGGCACTCAATATTTCCTGACGAGACCCATCATATCTAAAAGAAATACCAATGGTAGATCAGCGACTGAAACCCGAGCCAGATTATGCACAGGATAAATATATATACTTCAGCAGAGTTGTAAAAGTGAAGCGTGTGGGAGTCTGAACATCTCTAAAGTTACCAAGGCAGAGACGTTAATTACCAGCCTCCCATTACTTCAACCCACAGACACACACACAGAGGTTGCATGGATACGGGAATGTTGCCAGAAGCCATATATATATAGGGATAAGATGAGGAGTTATTTATGACCTCTGTAGTCTTAGCTATATAGGCTGGTGACGACATGTTTATTACCCCAGCCTATATTACTTGTTGAGAGAAGCACGCCGTGGTCTCCGAAGGTAAATACAGACCTATTTATTCAGGCTCGAAACAGCAATATTCGTCTTTTATGTGATACAGCTGGACTGGTGATAGACGATTTAAACTGGCACTTTTACACTGTCCAAATGTTGTAATTATTTGAGAAAGTTGTGCTTGATTCATCCTTCCCCACTCTTACCTCATACTCACACTCAGCCTTCCCCCCTGCCCCTCACTCTCACTCACTTTTCCCTCCTACCCCCAACTTACTCACTCACTCACTCACTCCTCTAGTGGTATACCTCATAGCTGAGTGTCAGTCAACCCATCAGATCTGCTATATTGGTCCTTCCATTAAGCCGGCCACAGTCCATCTACCCTTGTTAGCCTAAATTCTCCTCAAATAGCACACCACCTCTTTTTCTCCTCGTTCAGTCACTTAGGCGAATTTATTGGTGGCAAGAACGAATTTGTGCCAACGACACACTCTCCCTTTCTTTCTCTCTCTGGTGTTATGACGTATATAATAAATGTATGTGTTTTTTCTGTGTGTTTCCCTCGAGTCACACACATACACAAACACACACACAGAGCTGGGATTCATACTGTCAAATGCTAGAGTGTATAAGAATGTGTTAATGTGTTTGGAGGTGCATGTGTAAGAGTATGTGCTAAGGGTGTTAAGAGAGAGTGTGGAAAGGAAGGATAAGGAAGGAGTGTTAAGTAGGTGGAGGGGGAGGGAGAGGAGTAAAATACATGAGGGTGTGTGGGAACAGGGATCGAGTGACTGATATGTGGGGCCTGCTGGTGTGAAGTGGTGGGGTGCAGGAGGAGGAAGGACAGGAGGAGAGTATCCGGATGTATGTGTGTGTGTGTGTGTGTGTGTGTGTGCAAGGGAGGAAGAGGAGAAGGCAGTGGAGATAACTAGATGGACAGGAAGAGTGGGTGAAGAATAGTGAAGGATGATGATGATGATGATTAAAAGAATAGATTTTCAAAGGAAGTTGTAGGTAGATGCATGAGATGAATGAGGATTGATTTATATTTGTTATGTAATTGCTTGGGATGTCATTAAGGGGGTAATTCACTTTTGTTACATTGGAGTGCCATGATTCCTCCAAACTATGCCAAGAAACAGGACCAGATGAACAAAAATAATGGTGTTCTGTTGCTTGGAATAGTTTGGAGGAATCAGTTGCTTCAGATTTGTCAACATTGTACTTTCCCCTTAAATAGTTAACGGATAATACTGTACCTATTTGACCATTAGGAGACATATACGATATTGATATATTGGGGCACACTGGTTCCTCCAAAGTATGTCATGAAAACAGGACCAGATTAATAAAAATAATGATGGCCGATTGTTTGGAATTGTTTGAAAGAATCAGTTGCTTCAAATTTATCAACACTGTACAGTCGGCGGCAAAAGTCGTATCGTCACATCTACTAAGTGATGAAGTACAGTATTGAAATATAAGCTTCACAGGCTCGTAAAATGAAAACCCAGAGTAGTTTACTAATTATCCCCCTGGATATTGTTAGTGAATGTGTTGGTTCCATGATTATCCTTTATGTTATCCTTCAGAAAACGTTAAGTGAGGCCACACCACTTATTTATTTGCCACCGACTGTACTTCCCTCACAATTAACGATGGAAAACCTAAACAACCCACGGTGTCACTTCATACATACATACATACATACATAGAGCTACTACGACTTCAATTTGATGTGTGGGTCTGGTCTGGTATGGTGGCTGATAACACAAAGTGAAGGGGATTTATATAGTGTAGTCATTCCTGCCTCTCACCCAGCATTAGTGTGTGTATGAGAGAGAGAGAGAGAGAGAGAGAGAGAGAGAGAGAGAGAGAGCTATGCACTTAGCCCACTTGTTGTATCTCCTGGAGTGGAGGACCCTTGGGTGAACTCTAAGTGGAGGCAGGGAGAGTGTGCTCTGTTGCGGGGAGAGAAGAAACACACATGCACACATGGGAAGGGAGAGGGAAGAATAGTGTGTGTGTGTGTTTTATTTTTTAAGAAACACTAGTAACACATTTTAGAATCTTAAAAAAGAAGGTGTCGTATTTGTTAACACGTTTCTTAGTAATGGGATAATTGAAGAGCTACTCACTCTTTCAAACAATGGGCCCCTCACTCGCACATTGAGATTTAGAGGATTCCAGTAGCAGTCCTTGTTTCCTCCATATAGACCTGCCCTCTTCAAATACAAGGATCCAGTACAGAAGTCTGGTCTAATAAGTGTTGGGATTCATTTGACATGTACAAGTATATAATGGGAACAAAGAACCTAAACGCCTCTAGCAATTACGTCAAATAATTACAGACACTGATGCAAACATTATCCTTCCATTCATGTACATTGTCTACAACTGACGTGTTTACTCTTGGGATTGGCTGTTGCCAGAAACCGCCAACGGTGCACAGATACTTTGTTCTCTGAATTAATTAACGTACGATTAGTGGGTCATAACAACGGCGATGGGTCATGGCAAAGCGTGCCACTATTTCATTATATTATACAGTAAATTCGGGGGAACGAAACCGAAGCGAAAATTCAACCCTCCTACGTATTGTCCTAAGAAAGGGTTGAGTATAGTTTGGTATTGATTTTGTTCAAAGGGTTGGTTATAGTTTTGTATATACTGGTTTTAAGAGTCGTATTCCTCTCCCCTCTTCATACCCAAAACAACCAAACACACACCGCCAAGACATTTTTTTTACTGTTGCCTTTGCTGTTGTTGTTGTTAATGTGTCGATGTCGTTAATGGGTTGATGTTGTTGTTAGTGTGTCGATGTTGTTGTTAATGTGTCGATGTCGTTAATGGAATATATATATATATATTTTTTTTAAGTTCCGACACTGGACATAGGCTTTATCAAGCCCGTTACCGTGGCCCAGATCAACTGCTGCTCACACACACACGTCACAACTTACGAACTGGTATCCAGCCACAGAGAGAGGGAAATAAGGGTAATTCCCAAATACTGCAGCTGTTATGGTACCAGCGAGGGTGTTTTACGACGTTCGGTGGCCTTATAGTTAGTGCCTGAAACTCAAATAGGAAGAGTAAATATTCTCAGGCCCTCACCTGAGAGAAATCGATCTCCCGACCTATAAGTTACGTGTCCAGAAAACTAACCACTCGGCCATTGTTAATGGTTCGATGTTGTTGTTAATAATGGGTTGATGTTGTTTTGATAAGGAACCCTGTAATCGTGTATGAGACCTCTGGTGGCTTCTGGTTCTAGCAGACTATATATGCCACGAAACAAGCTCTTTAATCGTAGGTGGTGTTTCGTGTCAATGTTTGAAGGACTCTCTAACCTCCAATTTTCAGACTACAACACGGGGTCCTTAATGTGTCGATGTTGTTGTTAATGGGTCGATGAACTCTTTGTAAACATTGGTGAGGGTCGCCTTGTTGGTCTGCCTGCCTCTGTACCTAAGTAGCCTCCAATCCCTCGAGAGGTTCACGCACATACTGTACATACATACACATGACTGCAACCTTCTGGGAATGAGGACGACTTGATGGTTGGTGTGTATTGTCGAGTGAAGGTCATTCGTGTGTGTGTGTGTGTGTGTGTGTGTGTGTTATAGACAGACATAACCTAAAAGGGACGGTGTCAATTATGATAATGTGAATAATAACCAAATATAAGTACGTACTTCCATAACGAACGCATATTGCCACAACGAAAATAAAAGGATATTATTTTAACATGCACGTAATTGGTTGGATGTGTAAGATAACTGCAGCCGTGTTAGACGAAGAAGGAACCGAGAATATAGTGCTTAAAAATGCATGCATGTGTGACCCCGATTGATATATAGAATGTTGTGTGCTGCCTTGGGTGTGTACATGGGGCCCCGATCGGCTGTGTGGCTCTCCCGGTCCGTCAACACTGTATACATCAAGTGGAGTATAATAATATATGAAGTCAAGAGGAACGGGGTGAAGCTGGGGCACAACCTGAACTTCCTTATTTGGGAAAGTCTGAAGATGATGGAGTTTGCTCGCCTCTTGGTTCGAGGGCTTCAACTTAACCGAGGAAACAATTTTATTTCCTTTTCTCGGGTCTAAGGTTAGAAAAGAAATAGTAGAAAAGACTATAAGCATTAAATTAAATCCTTTCCCTCCTTTTTGGTGGCCACACTCACAGTTTCTTTTGCATTTTGACTGTACAACATTTTTAATAGGAAGATAAGGATGTGTATTGTTTTATGTTTACGTTTTACTATGGCTAACACCAGACATTGATACAAAGATACACAAACAAGGCCACAGCTACTCGAAGGTTTAAGGGACCCTGTGATGTAGTCAGAAAATTGGAGCTTAGCGAGTCCTTCAAATATTGCCACGAAACACACACTCCTATATTATGGAAGGAGCTTCTTTCATGGTATGGTCTGGAGGAATCAGAAGCCTTCAATTTTCATACACGATCACAGGGTTCTTAATTGTTCCAAATCAAATAATCTGTTATGCTTTCCATCAACATAATAATACTTTCGCGACCAGTACTCTCCTTTTTGCTTCAGTCAAGTGCAAGTTTTTTCTATTATTCCAAGTGAGGAACGAAGGGCCGAGTGGAGACAATTTCTTTTTGGGGTGAGATCCATTGAAATAAATGTTCAAGAATCGTTCAGAGGTCGCATTTCTCGATAAATACTCATGAATATTGGCATGGAGAACTTAAAAGATCAATTGGCATGGAGAACGTTATAGGACCATTGTAAAGATTTGTGCTGGCACTTTTCTCCTGTAAAATCTACGGTTCTGACACTCCAATTTCCAACAACAAAAAGCATCCGTGTCATGTTGATCACAAATGACTCAACAATATTTCCAATAATTACCACCACAAAGGGCATTGTTTCAGTAAATCTATATATTATTTCACAAAGTGACTGATGTCCGTCCGTCTATCCGAACCTAACTACTCCTAGGTCATTGGAGATATCAATGCGAATTTTTTTGTGGATAATTGAAATGCTTAGGGGGTTGTAATAAATTACTTTTGAAAGAGATATGAGGAAAATGAAAATCGATTTTTTCAAGTAGTGCACAAGTGCGCCCGAAGGGACGAGCGTAAAATATCAAACGAGAGTTTGGTATAATTGTACATCATTACATTTGTCATCTAAATATACCGATAATAGTTGTTGTTGTTGTTGTTGAGGTTCCTCAAGCTGTCTGGCCGAACAGCCCCGAGCTCTTGAGTTGCTTACTTTGTTCAGATTAATGCACTTTATATGTATTGTTTTAAAATGCTCATATATTTAAACTTTTACGGGTTTTTCATTTCATTTCAACCCCAAATATCAATGTAGGCTGTATCACATAACTTTGGTCATTACAAACTTAGATTTTATCCCCTAAATGTGAATGTGATTATAAATAGGCGAGGACGAATTGGAGGGCTACTGATTCCTGGAGCTATGTCAGTAAGTATAATTATTACCTCGGTGTACTAATAGATGATCTGTTTTGTAGTTACAATTGACAATGGAAGGATGACAAGGTTATCTGTATCATTATTCTAGCCTTACCCAGAATACAAGTCATTATTTTAGAAACATAAGTTATCCTCAACCACAGAAATTCCTCGTTAATTCTGGGTCAGTCCAAGATCGAGATATCCTTGGTACTTGGGTCATTCCACATCTACTTAATCTAACCTGACCAGACGTAAAATGACCTAACCTGACCTAACCTAAGCTGAACTGACCTAAAATTACCTAACTTAACCTGACCAGACGTAAAATGACCTAACCTGACCAGACGTAAAGTGACCTAACCTGACCTAACCTAAGCTGAACTGACCTAACATGACCTAATCTGACCTGACCTGACCACAATACTCACGTGATGCCAAAGATGGGTTGTTGTCGTGTGATTCTAGACAGGATTTGTTGCTGCTCCTGCTCCTCTTCCACCGGCACTCCACCCACAGCCGCCCACACAGTGCACGCCCACACCCACGCCCACACCCACATGGCAACAAGTTAAAAAAATAATGGGTGGTTGGTTGGAGAGGGTATGTGTGTGTGTGTGTCTGTGTGTGTTTGTGTGTGTGTGCTTGGTATGGTGGTTTGGTGAACACTGAGTGAGGGGAGGTTGCTGAGGCTGAGGGGAAAGGGAGAGGGGAGTTTTCTCTCTCTCTCTCTCTCTCTCTCTCTCTCTCTCTCTCTCTCTCTCTCCTCTCTCTCTCTCTCTCTCTCTCTCTCTCTCTCTCAATTCTTCATCTATCCCCCTTTTCCTTCTATTTGCCTCGTGCTTGTTGTCCCTCCTCTCTGTCCCTTTCTCTTTAATGATACAAGGTCTTTCTGGCGAATACAATAATCTGAACATACCCTATATATTTGTTTGAGCTCAGCAGGAAAAGTTTAAGGGGATAGGATACTTTTGGTACATTGGAGCACCTTGATTCCTCCATAAAGTATCATGCCAGGAAATAGGACCAGATTAACAAAAATAATAATGGTGGACTGTTGCTTGGAAGAGTTTGGAGGAATCGGTTACCCCAGCTTTATTAACAGTGTACTATACCCCTTAAAGAAATTATATATAGACCAAAGATCGTATAATTATGTAGAGAGATTATATTTATAGCCAACCAACATGGGGTGGAAAAAATGGCCCAGTTGTAGCTATAGACGTTTGCCACAAGTGGACGTAAACATAACCCAGTTAGCCCATTTTTTTAGCCCAGATGTTGTTGCAGGTGGAGTGGTTGTTTACTGTAAAGGTTTTCATTAGTGTTAGGATGGTTGGCTGTGTCTAGGGTCTCAGGGAGTACGTATTGGTGTTGAGGAACCCCACCAATTCTCAGATGTATGGAATGAGAACCGCAATGCGTTTTACATTCGTATCCAGCTGCCGAAAATGCACTTCTATAACAACTAAAACATTCATGAGGGGTATATTTAATAGAGAGAAAAAAAAAAATATATAAATGTGTAGCATTGTGTGATATTCAGATAATAACAGAACAATCCAGCAGTTGTGTCCAGTATATTCTTTTATTGTACTCTTGTCTGCACGAGCAGGAAGTTACTATAATGCGTGGGTGGTGGTGTGTAGTACAGTCATAGTCAAAAATTGAAGTGAAGTCACGCACGGTTCTTTCCATAATTTTCATATCTTCCTACATGACATATTTTAATATCCACATCTCTCTCTCTCTCTCTCTCTCTCTCTCTTTTTCTCTCTCTCTCTCTCTCTCTCTCTCTCTCTCTCTCTCTCTCTCTCTCTCTCTCTCTCTCTCTCTCTCTCTCTCTCTCTCTCTCTCTCTCTCTCTCTCTCTCTCTCTCTCTCTCTCTCTCTCTCTCTCTCTCTCTCTCTCTCTCTCTCTCTCTCTCTCTCTCTCTCTCAGATTATGGATTAGGCGGAAGGGCAAAGATAATGAGTCCTTCAAATATTGCCACGAAACACTATAATGCACCAACAGTATATGGAAGGAGCTTGTTTCGTGGCATGGTCAGGAGGAATCAGAGGGGAGATTATTTTATTGGTAAATTGGAAGGTCTCTGATTCCTCCAAACTATGCCATGAAACAGATCCCCTATTAGTACCATTGAGGGTGTCTGATTTCTGGCATAGTTAGGAGGTATCAGTATAGCCTTCTAATTTACCAACAAGAGAATTTCCTTCCCTTCATATAACCTTGTGGTTTGACTGTGATGTACTACATGAGTGGTGTGTTATGGTTGGTACCGCCTGCTATTCATGCAGTGTACAGTCATGGTCAAAAGTCGTGTACCAGGTGAAATAAAGTATGAGCCATTTTTGTCTGAATCCTGTGAACCAATATTACTGAAACCACCAACACCTATAGAGCCATATTCAAGAACATTCATGGTGTATACGATGGCGTGGTGCCGGTACGATGGCTCTGTTGTTTGTCTATGGAGCCGTCGTACCAGTACTACACCATCGTATACACCACGGATGTTCTTGAATAAGGCCCATACTTTCGAACCATTTCCGAGGCCATTTCATTCGAGGGTTATGCAGGACTTTTTGACCGTGACTGTACAGGACATAAAACCCGACACTTGACTGAAACATCCAAATGGTCAGTCACTCCAAGACCTTGAGTCACTCCACACAGAACAGTATAATGGGACTGAGTGACACAGCTATAATAATACATTTATCCAACTCGTGCTAGCGTGAAATGTATACACATTATATGTGTATCTATATTGTGTATCTATATTTATGTGTATCTATATTACATGGAGGACAGAATGGGAGACGGGGTATTTCTGTGCCGTTTAATATCGTTTGGTGTTTGTCCAATCATGGTTTATGGAATAATTAAATTAGTTTTTAACTTTTTCAGAAGTACTTTCTTCAGTCATGTAGAAAGGTCCGGTCGTGTTAAAAAATTATGTACAAATACTTGTCAACAATTATGGTTTAACCAATAGTGTTCTTCCCTATTTGTTCCCACCTGTTTGTATCTTGACAAGTTTACAGGATTGAGTCAAGCTTGTAATGTCTCGTTTTTTAAAACCCAATTATAATATTTTCCTTTAAAGTTATGTATGTATTTGGCACCACCACTTTTTGAAGCATTTCTTTGAGGTTCTTCTCTGTGAAATACTCATTATTATCCTATGCTCTTGTCTTTGGTGGCATAGATAATGTAGCAACAGTAATTACTTCGTCTAGTGTGATAACATGTACAGATATTAATTCCACTGTATATAATACCACTAATTCTGTTTTGTTAACCTATAAATTTTTATGGGTTATAATCATTACTCCACCTCCATTTTTTCCTACTCAATCTTTTCTCCATACACACAGGTTAATTACATCATTTGTTATTTTATGATTTAACTTTGTTTCTGTGAAGCATATTATCAGTGTTGTTTCTTCTTGTATGATATTTTTAATTTCAGTTAATGTAGATACAATTACTGTATATCTTTCCTAGTTGACATCTCTTTTGTTCTCCACCATTTTTTTTTACCTACATTTCCACTACTTTGTAGACAAATATTTTAATGTCTTACCCCTACTTCAGTTTTTTTACTATTCTTCTTTTTTGCTTTTTCCATTCTTTCTTTGAGTATTTCTCTCTTCCTTTATTAGACATCTGACTCCCTCCTTTATATTGTTCTATTCTTGAGTCCTTCAGCTTCCTGGCATTTCTTAATGTAATTTCTACCATGTTACTATTTAGTAAAATTATCTTTAGTGGCTGCATCTCACCTTTTTCGTATTTCCCCAGTCTGTTGAATTTTTCTATCTTTATTTCTTCTGCCTCTTTCCATTATGGTTTGCAGTGTGTGTGTGTGTGTGTGTTTGTGTGTGTGTGTGTGTGTGTGTGTGTGTGTGTGTGTGTGTTTACAACGTACAGTATATGATGCATGAATATATGTGATGTGTGTATTGTTACATTATGAAAGAATGAAGGGAGGAAGTGATATGTGGAAATCTTTACTGTGGTGGTCATCCGTGTGTCCTTTTGTTGTCACGTAATAACATGAAATTGTATTGTTTAACTTGTTGGTGATGAGTGTATAATTATAACGACACACACACACACACACACACACACACATACACACACACACAGGGTATTGAAGATAGTGGTTAATTGTTAAAAGTGTAAAATAATACAATTTTTTTACTGTTGAATTTTATTTATTTTAATGTCAGCATGTGTGTCCTTCACCAAAATCAAATGAAGTAATCCAAGTTATTGACGTAATTTCACCCTCAATAGATACAGCCTATGATGCATTTTGTTACATAAGTGTGGTATGTTTAATTGTTTCCCGAAAGTTTTGTCGAATCATTGCAGACAAAATAAACTTAGATAATCGTAAAGACATACTTATCCACAAAATGAAATGCATAATTCGTACAAAGTGAAATTAAATGACCAATGGATAATATTTTGGGCAAAGAAAGACAAAATGTAAATATTAGCACTCGTAATTTATGTACTCAATCCAAATGAAAACAAGGAAAGGTACCCACTTTGTAAAGCCTTTCTGAAACTTCATAATTGTTGAATAGCTCGTAGATATAATGTCAGAATTGTGGGTTACAGTTCCTCCAAACTATTATATGTCAAGTAATATAGTAACTCAGTTTAAAAGTATTGGGTGATCTGTTTTGTGATACACTTTTGAATATTAACCTTAATCAAATAACCACCGACACTTTCCTTCTATCGTGCAAATAAATCAGTATCATATCAAAATATAATTATACAACACATTACGTCAACTCAACCCCCTCAATTATTTTTATGAGGTGCTGCAAAATCATACACGTGTTGTATATTATAACCAAAATATTTACTTCGATGGAAGGAAAGTGTTGGTGGTTATTTGATTGTGGCTGTACACGATTGAATATTAACCAGCTGACTTCCAAAAATTACAGATTACCCCCCCCCTCCCCCCATAATAACAAAAGGTTTTACAATCAGAAGGGTTATAAGTCAGCCGTAAGTGCATCCATCCTACTAAATAAAAGTAAATTCCATATACCCCAGTCTCGTGTATACTGCCCCATGAAGCAAACAACCAACCAACAGGTCTTCACTCTATAACTTTAACCTGGTACTAGAATATCTCAAGATGGACAACGTGAATAGTAACAGAGAGCCACATGCACCGTTGGATTTTTTGTTATGATGGTTGGTGGCCATTTGTTCATCAAGCTACAAGAAAACCATCACAAGCCTTGACACAGAGTCGTTGGTAGTGGGTGTGTGATGATGTCTACAGTACATGTCTGTCTGATTCGAAGGCACAGTGGACACCCGAAAGGAAATATTTGGGATGAAGGTAATTGTTTATATTCTCTGTAAGATGTATTGTATAAGGTGCAGTGTATAATATGTATTGTAGACTACTTAACTCGTTGTTTGACATGGAAGAGCTAAACGCCTTGAACAAGTAGCATTTGTAGATGATTAATTGGGTTTTCCTCAAGATAATCTGTACCGTAAAACCATGCATGAACAAACAAAGTCTAAATAGTATGTTTCATGAGACGGCCGTAGCTTCGTGTGTATGGTTAGTCAGACAGTGCATGGGGCCGTTGGATGGGGTACTGTACGTGAGCCGGAGTAATGGGTGAGGCCATATCGGGTCCATGAACAGGCAGGGAGGTCGATCGATGTGATTGAGGAAGACGGAGAGAAGGTCGATGTAGTTGAAGATGTTGTTGTAAAGATGAAGGATTAAAAAGGTGTGGTAGGTTACAGGGTGGAGGAGGAGAGGGTGGAAGAAGAGTGTATGGGCTTGTAGAATTGACGAGAGGAGTATGTTTGTTTAGAGGTCGGATGGAGGAGAGGAAATGTGGTGCATGGAGAGCGTGTTGTACTGTCAAGTTGGTGTAGGAGGTGGTCATGGTGGAGGTGGAGATGGTGATAGAGGTACAAGCAGATGGAGAGTGTCTGGAATGAGGATTGAGGAAAGGGCTAATACAGGATAGGGGTCCATCGAGTGTGTTAGAAGACTGCAGTTCTATTAGCCCCTGCCACGGCAGCGATGACGTCTTCCAGAACGATCGTTGTTACTGCAGTCATATCTGTAGAAAACAAGGCGTTTATTAAAAAGAGTCTACATGAGTAGCACAGACCTTAAAAGTTAACATTTTACACCGATAATCAGTGCAAGGAACCACACAACAGTAAATGTTCCGACATTCTGATTCCTGATATCATAACAGTAGTTGAGATGCTTAGGTGGCGCCCTGGAAGAACGGCAAATTCACTTATCACGCTGATATAAATTCCTTCTTCCTTAGACCAGTTATCATTGTAAGGTTTTCTCTGTCTACCATCCAGGTTGAAAATATTAATAGACACAGTAGAATCGGAAGAGGCTTGTTCTAAATGTGGAGGATACCGTGCTAATATGAGGAAGACTTTTAAGGAGTGGAGACTCACATATCGCAGCCACAGATGGTCATTTTGCAGCAGCTATCAGTGTCTGTAGGAGGAGCTGGACATTCGGGCGTAGGTACACAGTCCACTATGCCACCCAAACATCTGTAACCATAACAACACATACACAGGTTAGTTGGTAGGCTACATCCAGTTTGGGGCTTCAGTAATACTGTATCTAACTTATAATGTGTTTAGATGAATAATTTTATAATGCTATGAGTTGATTAATAAAATATCCCTATAACAATATACGTACATTAGATATTTCAGTACACAACTTTTCCAAATCAGCAACACTGAAATAAAGTCATGTTGGATAAGAATGAAAAGTGTTACATACACATTTATATATATGTACAGTTACCAGCACTTATAAATGGTACAGTCAGTGTTGCCAGTCCTCTTATCCTGTACCAGTTATAAGTGTTGCCAATTGTACATTATGTGTATGTATGTACAGTACGGTACCCAACAACTGTGTGTGTATGTTTGTAGTGAAGCTTTGGTCCATGTTACACACACACACACACACATGGAATACAATACCTGCAACATTGGTCGTCCACAACAGCATTCTCTTTGCCCATACAAAATTCTCCGTCCGTCAGGGCTGTGGGAAGGAAACACAACATTAGTCCTTAACTTTTATACAATGTGTGTTTTCATGTCATGATAAATGTTCAGGCATTAGTACAAGTATATTATTTAATGTGTATAATTGAAATATTTATAATTTATACATTAATTCCCTCAGATGTTAGCTTCATAGTGGCGAAATATCCACTACCCTTCTCCCATTTCCACTTTTTCTTTTCCTCCTTCTCCTCCTTCCACTCCCACTGTCACTTTTCTTTATGTTCCTCTCCCATCCTACTCCCATCCTCTCCGTCCCACACTCCCACTCACCACTCCAAACCACTTACGTGTATCCTGACCCACCACTCCTGAAAACAAACAAGCATCAAATTAATAACTAAAGTTTGTGTACAATTTGCAGTACATTAAAAAGTACAACTTTCATTATAAAGTATTACATTAATAAAGCACGGAAGTAAAGTACTGTACTGGAATTGTATTTAATTCTTAAGGACAATATGGAATCTATATTAGATGTATAGGATAAATATTTCTCTCTGTCTCACCTAGTGCCAGGCAGGACACCACCACCACAATTGCCAGGTGACTTGAGGCAAATTTGTTCCACATTCTGCAACAACAGGTTAGTTTTTATTGTCAATAAAAATATACAGTATATTATAGACATTAGAAGTATTAGACTATTGGAACACAAAGTGTTACTTAATTAATCCCTTAATACACTATCAAAACAATACAGTAAAGTTGTCCCCAATGTAACACTTAGTAACTTTAAAAAGGAAGGAAAGTTGAAAATAATTATAACACTTTCCATAGAGATATTACTTGGAAAGATGTGGCTAATGTACTATATTAAGTGTTTGGCGCTCCTTCTGACCCGAGTCAATCCCATTACTCTCTTCAACTGTCCATCCTTTCCTTGGTACTTACTGTCCCACCTCTCCTCTGTCTCTTTATCCCTTGTGGTAAAAGGTCTTTCTAGTATTTTACAAACTCATTATAACATTGATATTTTGTAAAAAGATCAACGAGTAAGTTACAAAAGTTTGAAACTCTTCTTATTAGAGCAGATTCATCAGACAACGTGTTTATCAAACTGTATAGTCAATAATGAAGAGTCAGTTGGACCCTATAGTGGTATTGGAAAGTCAGTTGGACTTTATGTATAGTTAATACATTATTGTAAAGTCAGTTGGACTATAATGGTATTGGAATGTCAGTTGGACTCTATGTATAGTTAATACATTATTGGAAAGTCAGTTGGACTATAATGGTATTGGAATGTCAGTTGGACTCTATGTATAGTTAATACATTATTGGAAAGTCAGTTGGACTCTATAGTGGTATTGGAAAGTCAGTTGGACTCTATGTATAGTTAATACATTATTGGAAAGTCAGTTGGACTCCATAGTGGTATTGGAAAGTCAGTTGGACTCCATAGTGGTATTGGAAAGTCAGTTGGACTCTATGTATAGTTAATACATTATTGGAAAGTCAGTTGGACTCCATAGTGGTATTGGAAAGTCAGTTGGACTCGATAGTGGTATTGGAAAGTCAGTTGGACTCTATCGTGGTATTGGAAAGTCAATTGGACTCTATCGTGGTATTGGAAAGTCAATTGGACTCTATAGTGGTATTGGAAAGTCAATTGGACTCTATACTCTATAGTGGTACTATAAATTAAGTCAGTTGGACTCTATCGTGGTATTGGAAAGTCAATTTGACTCTATGTATAGTTAATACATTATTGGAAAGTCAGTTGGACTCTATACTCTATAGTAGTACTGTAAATTAAGTCAGTTGGACTCTATCGTGGTATTGGAAAGTCAGTTGGACTTTATGTATAGTTAATACAGTATTGTAAAGTCAGTTGGACTCCATAGTGGTATTGGAAAGTCAGTTGGACTCTATCGTGGTATTGGAAAGTCAATTGGACTCTATACTCTATAGTGGTACTGTAAATTAAGTCAGTTGGACTCTATCGTGGTATTGGAAAGTCAATTGGACTCGATAGTGGTATTGGAAAGTCAGTTGGACTTTATGTATAGTCAGTACAGTATTGTAAAGTCAATTGAACTCTGTATAATCAATACAGTAGTGGAAGTCAATTGAACTCTATACTATTACATAGTCATAGACAGTACTAGACAGGAAAAGCTTGGGGCCACGGGCACCAGAATAGTATTATAGATGGTTGAAAAATTCCCTTCAGTTTTGTTCCCCTTAAATTATGTCACGAAATTGTCTATTAATCCAAAATGTCTTGTTGTTTTACCTGAGTGTTCTGTACGAGATGAATTTCTGAAGAGAATGAAATGTTGATGTTGAATAGATGACAGCAGTTGTGAGAGTGGTGGAGGTGCCACATTGAATTGTCCTTATATACACCGCTTGGCACCCACGCTCATTCATTGTATGGAAACGACATTGTGTTGGTAAGCCATTGTCAGAAGGATAGGGAGGAGTTGAGGAGTGACCGGATTTACAAATGGAAGCACAAGTCCGGGAAACACACACGCACACACTCAGGAAGTTCGGGAACTCAACCAACAATCCAGCAGGACTGGTGAATCATACAATCCTGAATAGATGGTGTCACAAATAACAAATTATTGGCTTAGATATCATATAGAAACACAACGTAATAATAGTATTGTTATATGCATAGTGCCACAATATGGAAATAATAGTCGAACTTTTCACTAATAGCATAAGACACTCACGACCTTTCCATCAAGAACACCCACATTAATGATAATCAAATATATAATTAATATACTGTATATTGAATTATAGTGTAGTTAACCGTTTATTGCAAATATTTTTTGTACCAAGGCGTGTGCTATTTGTCTGGGCCGGTATTTATAATTTCGAAGCAGGGATCGAATTTCCTCCTTTGTATGTACAGTTGCCTCCACTTGTAACGAGTATAGTGTCCAGTGGGTTTGGTGAAATGTGGCACCACTGTTTATTTACATAGCTTCCTTATGGTGGGTAGTAGAGCAGGGGCGAGTTCTGTCAATTCATATACTATTAATACTAAAAAATAAACACAGTGGTGTCACAATTCGCCAAAACCACTGGACGCTTGGCTCGGTATAGTGGAGGCAACTGTACACTCTGTGATACGTAATCCCTGACCAGAGAGGAGCAGCAGCAGGCACCCCAAATGCCCGCATTCGAATTCAGCCCTTATAGGTGTACTGGGTGGGAAAATGAGCTATAGCAGACGATTCGAAGCTTTCTGCACCTCACACTCTGGTCAGAAATTATGTATCACAAGTGTACGAGTCTATTTTACGATTTCAAAGCAGTGCAGAGTTCTAATTCTTGCCATGAATGAACGCCTACGAACAAAATCTAAACTTAGGAGTTAACTTTACTTTGATATCTACGGGCCCTGCTGATTACAATTCCATTTCTCCGAACACTTCATTTAAAGTTCATTTGCTCATATCGGTGGTAGGATTGTCAATATACTACGGCCTTTGAATCTTCCCTCATAGCATATTTCGGTTCGTTGCATTTTCACCCCCAGTTTAATAGTATCACTGGACCCAAACAATTAGGATTTGTTAAACCAGACCTTAATTTTGTACATATAATTTACTCAAAACCACCAATATATATATATATATATATATATATATATATATATATATATATATATATATATATATCTCACAACCCCCCACATCCAGTTACCAATACTTTAACATTTAAACATATCAATAGCAATCCCTAATACCAAGTAACAGTAATTCTTGAAATATATTAACATTTACACATATAAATAACAAAACCTATACCAAGTAACAGTAATTCTTGAAATATATTAACATTTACACATATAAATAACAAAACCTATACCAAGTAACAGTAATTCTTGAAATATATTAACATTTACACATATAAATAACAAAACCTATACCAAGTAACAGTAATTCTTGAAATATATTAACATTTACACATATAAATAGCAATCCCTATACCAAGTAACAATTCTTGAAATATATACAGAGTTATTTGAACAATACATCACAACCCCCCCCCCCTCTAACCTATTTCAGTCCCTGAGAACGATTGCGGAGCTGGGGAAGTGGGTTCCTGGGCTCCCTCCTTTTAACACGCCACCTTGTTAATTCAGCCGTACAGTACCATATATCACTCGTGAGCCGGAAGTAAGGTACACTGCAAGTCACTGGTTCTGTCACCCTAGTCCCCATTCTACGGGCTCCCAGTCCCCTTACACTTTAACACTAATTAAAGTACACGGACTAATGAAATGAATTCAACACGGCAACCAGGGTATTCCAGGTTATAACACCAACCCGGTAACTGGGGAAGTCACCCGACCACTCACTTCTCCACAACCGTCCTCCCGAAGACTTAATCTCCTCCATCCATGCTGTAAAGTAAACTTGGTTTTAGAAAATCCACTAATCACACACAAATACGTCATGAAACATTTCGAAACGTACCTCGGCCTCTTGAATACCCTTCGACTAATTCGAAAAAAATAATTCTATGGAATTTTCCCCTTCTGGCTCGAATGTACGCTTCGAAATCCTTGACAAGGATATTTGAACTGTTTCATACTTATGCCCGGTTCACATTAGCCCGTATGTATGTACGGATCCGACATTCGTCAATGACGTCATGAACGGCCGTGTATATGTGAATCAGGGCTCGTCTACCATCCCGGGCAAGACATGGAACGGATCCAGCAAAGATGAACTCAAGTCATCTTTTACTGAAGCACGGCGGCGGTGTTGTCCGAGTATAATGTTTTTGACTTCATTATATCATGAAAATATGAAATTGAAGTATTTGTGTACAAATAAAGGTGTAAATTTATTCAAATATTATAATTATTAACTTGTATTTGTTAAATGCACGTCAATTTATGTGATGATAAAAATATTGTTCATTGGTACTGAAAGCTCACGACACCGCCGCATAGTTTAGTTGTAAACAAAACACACGTGTGTACTTGGAGTACACAAACCACAGTAGTTAGGGTTTAATTTCACAATTATTCCTGTTCATGGACAACTCCTTTTACATTCATCTACATTTGACATTGATACAAGCATTGCTCTGTTTGTGTGGAGCCTTTTGGGGGTAAAACAACGTCAAAATATACTGGCAGCCTTTCAAAAATAATTTCAACATATAAAAACAGATAATAATAACAACACCTTATTAATATTAGTACTCAAGATACCCAGGTTAGGTCCAGGTTAGGTTTGTATGATTAATTTTAGTTCATACGATTCACCAACCCACACTGGATTCTATGAGTTTATGTTCTAACTTCTAATAGATAACAATGCAAAAGTCAACTAGGATATCATACCTTTCTGTATATTGATTCATGCCATAATTACAACTTCATGCAGGGTCTATACATGAATTTGCAAGAAACTTGAGGGGGGATAGCGGACATCTCTTCCATATTAACCAACTGGGCGTCATTGAGCATGTTTTAGTTTATGATACCTATTATGATAAGTGGATTTAAGCCATATGCAACCTTGGAACAAATAGCACTTTAGTGGAGCAGTTTCGTATGAAAAACAGAAGTCATACTTGCTTTTTGTTGTAAACAACGACTCCGTGAAGCATATCAAAACCACGGCCGTGATCAAAACAAACGGAGCTTATCCAAGGCTTTCTCAATGTACAGTCGGCGGCAGAAGTCCTGTCGCCTCACCTGCTTCACCGAGACTCACAATGTTCATGGACTCGAGAAATACACATGTTTTCTATACCTAATAATCTCGAGGCGATGAACATCGCGTGCCTCGGTGAAGCAAGTGAGGCGACAGGACTTTTGCCGCCGACTGTACAGGCCGCAGTGTGGGCCAAATGAGCTGATGGTGACGTCACAGGTGGCGGCATAACACACCGAGGCGGGACGAGTATTCAGTCAATTTCAGTGTCCATTATCCTACCCAGTTGGTGGTTGTAGCGTTCGTGTACATGGTGTTTCGGGTAAATATACACACTTGTCACTGTATAATCATAATGAATCTTAACTGATTCACCTTATGGACAATTAGAAGCAATTTGCGTTCTTAATTCTTATGTGTATTTAAGTAGAAATAGCGAAAACAAGCCCCCAAGAGAAAAATTCAAATACGGTAAGGTATAATACTGGCAGTTGAGTGTATCTGTAGAAACGTGTGTATTTTTAAGAAATTATCTAGTTTATTCTATTCGTTTCTGTGTTCATGAGTGCCACAGGTATTTGTGATACTGTATTTATCATTACATGTCTTGAAGAAGCAGCTATAAGAGGGGATAATTATGTCTAGCATACCATAGCCAGCATCGCTATGGCTAGTGTGTGCCAGTGAAACTCCTGGATTTTATATTTCATTGTAATAAAGTGGCTCTCACGTTGCTTTTTCCATTATTATATTCTATATTCTTGTATAGTAGTCTTAAAAATAGAAAAATAGAAACAGAAAATAATTAAATAATTGGAACCAGCTCAGTATGCTACCATAATGACATAATCTAAAAAAATCAAGCAGGCCTGTTTAAGCAGGACACAATAAGCTATGATATAGTGCATTTTATTATTGATGTAATTCAGGCAATTTAAATACTATCAACCAAAGGCTAGTGAGATAATGGAAACTGACGTAGTATGTTAACAACTGTTCTCCTAAGTTAGGTGTACAGTGTATGGTGGGGTAGTTTGAATTTACATTTTACATTTTGCAGTACTGTACTCAGTATACTGGTCTATTTGTTATAGTTCTGAGGTCAGGTCTTTTCGATTTGGTGACAGAATTTCTCCATCGAACCTTCACAATTAATATAGTTTTGTGTACTGATTACAGATACCAGTATACCATTCATTTTCTGAAGAAATCAAAGGAAGCAACATTTTCCAATGAAACTTTCAAAATTATTATAGCTTTGTGTGCTGATTACAGATAAAGGATGATGGACTTTAGGCCTAGGCCAACTAGTTTATTGTATGGCTACTGGTACGGTAAATTGACAATCATCTTTCATTTTCAGGTGCCATGCTGCTGCTGCAGATTATGTAGGCTACATTCCAATTGAGTAATTAATAATGAAGGGTGGTATAGAGCAGAGTAGAGACCCTATACTGTATTTTATATAGGGTCTGTAGAGCAGAGAAGGCCATCGAGTTATTAGCGCGACGAGAGTCTCGTCTTTTGCTATGACTATTGGTGTGACGTCACAACATTCACACTGCGGCCTGTACAGTACATAGAGAAGACGGCCTTGGCTTATCTCCTCCGTAGCCCTACCTCCGTACGGTTCGTGACGTCATTAACGGATGTCGGATCCGTACATACGGGCTAATGTGAACCGGGCATTAGTTCCAGTCCACTGTACTCTTGCAATCCACGATCCCTATCCCACCTGAGTCGATGCCCGAGATCAGGAGCAGGCTGTTTCTGGCCGACAGCCCACCCAAAGCTTCCATTGGTTCGTTAATGTGTGTGACCTCATGGTGGTCTAGGTGGGCTGTAGTTCAAAAACCGTCTGCTCCAGCATCTCGGGCCGGGGTGCATTTTCGTGAAGTCTGGCGGGCTACGTGGCATCACCGATTACTGCTGGGCCGAAATGGTGTTGGTTGGAAGGAGAATAACGTTTGGGTTATAACGATAATAACCAACCATGGGATAATCTTTGAAATAGTTTTATTCTCTTTCCCAGCTTATTTTACTCTAAATGAATGTGTCCTAACCTAACCTAACCAAATCAAGCACTGACATATACCCGTATAGAGTTCACGAATATGCGGCCGGGGTCCTTCTTTACTTCCTGTTTTGTGGCTAGCGTAGATATGGCAGTGTAACAATATACGAATTACACTTATGAATGAGACCGATCTCCCTATGAATTATCCTGTACCGTATCAGTTGTGATCTGAACGTGTCCAACGTTGCCACATGAACTCCACAGCCATTACAGAGGATAAAAAAGGACCTTTAGGCTTTAGGCAACTGTACAGTTGGCTTTAAGATTCACTGAATTAACACATCTAGCGAGATGCGGCAACCATATTACATTTGTTTACTCCAGAGAGTAGTAAAATAGTATTAGCTTCAATATTTTCTGCATAGAAGCTTTCACCTTGTTTCCAGTCGACCAATCAGCGTTCATGATACGTTCTGAGCCCTTCATTCATGATATTTTATTACTCTGGAGTAAACAAACGAATAATGGTTGCCGCATATCTAGACATGTTTAGGGAATCTTGTGACCAACTGTAGCCTACATACCTTCCACCAGACAGTTTTATTACTTGTTTATTTTGCACAGAACCGTACGGTGTATGAGTCAATAGAGGGAAGGAGCCTGTGTTCGGACACATGGCCATCTTCTGTAATGTATATACTATTAACTTCAGATGTCATGTTGTCTGTCTGTATTGGTGTTAAAGTGTACGGTCAGTGCCACCCTCATTCTATGTAGAAGACCGATGCGAATTTCAGCAGGGCACTGGGTATTTCTCACTAGAATGGTACTCGGTTTTGCTATTTGGTGTGTGTTTTGCAATCCAGAATGCATATCAAGCAACTGAATCATTTAAATAGGTTGAAGGTTCCGTCCGCGTAGAGGACCTATAGCCGATTGGGCCTCATTGGCTATAATTATTGTTATTCCTGGACTGATCTAACCATACTAACATAATTATATTACTGCTATCCTATTGGTAGTCTTGACCAAACAAGGAGGAAATGCTGGTACAGGAAGAACTTGAAAAGCTTCTATCGTGGCCATTCCTTGGGAGTTGGGAGGGGGCCAGGGGGGTTCATGGAGGGAGCGAGGCGTCAGCTGAACTATAGATAGATTGATAGTATAGTGAACGTCCTTAGTCTTGCCAACGTTTTGTTCGAAGATTATAATTATGTATCTCTTGAAACATTATTGAAACTTTATGACACTGTGGAATATACCAAACATTTAATTAACCCGTCATGGGTCATGTTATCACCATATGTCACTACACGACTATTCACGCTCACTCCATACATACCAAGATACATACTCTATATTTAATGAGCTACGTTTAATGATAGATATAAGTTTCACATATTTAAAAATTTCAAGGAGGAATTCAGGAATAAAATTATATGTATGATATATTTTGTTAGGTTTAATATACTGGTAGACTGAATACAGTATAGTTTTTTCCGCTGAAGTTACTGAAAAAAAAAAAAATAATAATAATAATAATAAGTAAGGCTTTCTGCCATCTGAGTCTGGTGGGGTTGTTTTGAAGTGTCCACACTACACGTAATTATATGCTTGATAACTTTACCTGTGGCACTCCTCGGTAATATTATGGGTCGTAATATCTCTCTTTCTCTCTCTCTCTCTCTCTCTCTCTCTCTCTCTCTCTCTCTCTCTCTCTCTCTCTCTCTCTCTCTCTCTCTCTCTCTCAAGTAGTATAATAAGGCTACAACCAGACCACCTCGTTGTGATCACATGGTGTAGGCTATGTGGTTAGAGTACCTATATATAACTCTTTATTCAGTACATTGGTTTCATTATAACTCTTTCACTTTCTGTTTATAGCCTCTCTCTCTCTCTCTCTCTCTCTCTCTCTCTGTACCGGGACGTTTGAATTCATGATCAGCATTAAAGGGTTATATTAATCTTAAGTAATACACAGTTTTAGAATCACTAAATTTTATTCGTCAATGTGTACACTCTTAGCCAATGATATTGAATAACAAAAAAAAAATTATATAGAAGATTGAAGTGCATAATACATTCCCGGAAGCTTTGCCAATATAATTCAGGTAAAATATGCAATTTTACCGTAAAGACAGAAAAACCAATCTAGTGTACATTCATGAGGCGGGAAGAAGTTGGAAGTAGAGAGCATAAAACGGGAAGAGGATGATGGGGAGGTCTAGTGGAAGAGAGGGTGGAGGAGAGAAAATAGATGTAGAGCCCGTCTGGTTGGAGGAACAGGAATGTGGTTTGAGAATGAGTTAAGATAGTCAACGAGGTATAGACGAGACGGTAGCAGCAGAGGTGATGACGAAGAAACTGCAGGTAGGTGTAGTAGAATGTTATATGGAGATAGTTACGAAGGAGATGCCTGTATAGTGGGTGGGGAGATAGGTATAGTAGAGTGCTGTATAGATATGTCACAGAGGAGAGGCCTATATAGTAGGGTGGGGCCAGCCTTCAGGTTCCATGGGTTATAGTGAGAACCACAGCAAGACCCAGGTATTGATTATACACCTGAACACACTTTCCGTATCTGTTGGACTCCTTTATAGACAAGTAGAGGATCAGCAGGTACAGTACTACTCTCTCGACCGTGGCTAAAACACTGACCTTCCTTCTAGCCAAACCTGCCCCAGCAGCGACGTCCCCATCGCCAAAAGGCTTTAACCGAGCAGTTGTACCTGTTTAAAGGAGAGGCTTTTGTCACAGAAACCTGAGGAATTCACACAGAAAAGTTTCAAGACATACAGTAGAGTAGAATGAGAGCAAACATTAATCGATGACCCTTAAGTAGTTTGTTTTTTTATATCATAGAAACAGCAACAAAACAAACCATGGCCATGGCCAATTAAATGTGTCCTCCTCCTTTACGATTTAGAAGAAACAACAATATAATGCCATCTGTAAAATGTACTATACTACTTTGCGATTTATATGTATAATAAAGAGATGTGAGTGTGACAGAGCCTTCCATAGTTAGCTTAAACAGTTTGTGGTTGTCTGACGATTGTCTCTTCGAAAGGAATTGCCACCCAACGCACAGTATGTTGTCAACACTTGGTTTTATATTATTTTAATAGGATTTTTTCAGTTATTTTTTTAAGAAGTGATTGCAATATATCAAAATTAAATAAAGTATGTTATAAACGAAGTTGGGTGTTTTACCTCTTAGCATGAATGATCATACACTAAATAGATATTTTTTAATACATCATTATCATCATCAATATCCTATTTCAGTTCAAGGGATGGGAATTGTTTTAATACGCGTTGTATAATAATGTTTAGGCTGTGTTGGAGAATCTAATGACTGGAATAAGGGAAAACTCTTGAATCACGTTGAAACTTCGTTTGACCAACGTAAAACTTCCGTCCATCTTCCAGGGTCTTAAATTACACCAGAAATTCTGAAAGAAGTTAATAAAGGGTAAAGGAAGGAGGGAACCAAGTAGGGACTCACAGTGTGCAGCCACAGATGGTCTTGGAGCAGCATCTATCAGTGTCTGTAGGAGGAGCTGGACATTCGGGCGTAGGTACACAGTCCACTATGCCACCCAAACATCTGTAACCATAACAACACATACACAGGTTAGTTGGTAGGCTACATCCAGTTTGGGGCTTCAGTAATACTGTATCTAACTTATAATGTGTTTAGATGAATAATTTTATAATGCTATGAGTTGATTAATAAAATACCCCTATAACAATATACGTACATTAGATATTTCAGTACACAACTTTTCCAAATCAGCAACACTGAAATAAAGTCATGTTGGATAAGAATGAAAAGTGTTACATACACATTTATATATATGTACAGTTACCAGCACTTATAAATGGTACAGTCAGTGTTGCCAGTCCTCTTATCCTGTACCAGTTATAAGTGTTGCCAATTGTACATTATGTGTATGTATGTACGGTACGGTACCCAACAACTGTGTGTGTATGTTTGTAGTGAAGCTTTGGTCCATGTTACACACACACACACACACATGGAATACAATACCTGCAACATTGGTCGTCCACAACAGCATTCTCTTTGCCCATACAAAATTCTCCGTCCGTCAGGGCTGTGGGAAGGAAACACAACATTAGTCCTTAACTTTTATACAATGTGTGTTTTCATGTCATGATAAATGTTCAGGCATTAGTACAAGTATATTATTTAATGTGTATAATTGAAATATTTATAATTTATACATTAATTCCCTCAGATGTTAGCTTCATAGTGGCGAAATATCCACTACCCTTCTCCCATTTCTACTTTTTCTTTTCCTCCTTCTCCTCCTTCCACTCCCACTGTCACTTTTCTTTATGTTCCTCTCCCATCCTACTCCCATCCTCTCCGTCCCACACTCCCACTCACCACTCCAAACCACTTACGTGTATCCTGACCCACCACTCCTGAAAACAAACAAGCATCAAATTAATAACTAAAGTTTGTGTACAATTTGCAGTACATTAAAAAGTACAACTTTCATTATAAAGTATTACATTAATAAAGCACGGAAGTAAAGTACTGTACTGGAATTGTATTTAATTCTTAAGGACAATATGGAATCTATATTAGATGTATAGGATAAATATTTCTCTCTGTCTCACCTAGTGCCAGGCAGGACACCACCACCACAATTGCCAGGTGACTTGAGGCAAATTTGTTCCACATTCTGCAACAACAGGTTAGTTTTTATTGTCAATAAAAATATACAGTATATTATAGACATTAGAAGTATTAGACTATTGGAACACAAAGTGTTACTTAATTAATCCCTTAATACACTATCAAAACAATACAGTAAAGTTGTCCCCAATGTAACACTTAGTAACTTTAAAAAGGAAGGAAAGTTGAAAATAATTATAACACTTTCCATAGAGATATTACTTAGAAAGATGTGGCTAATGTACTATATTAAGTGTTTGGCGCTCCTTCTGACCCGAGTCAATCCCATTACTCTCTTCAACTGTCCATCCTTTCCTTGGTACTTACTGTCCCACCTCTCCTCTGTCTCTTTATCCCTTATGGTATAAGGTCTTTCTAGTATTTTACAAACTCATTATAACATTGATATTTTGTAAAAAGATCAACGAGTAAGTTACAAAAGTTAGAAACTCTTCTTATTAGAGCAGATTCATCAGACAACGTGTTTATCAAACTGTATAGTCAATAATGAAGAGTCAGTTGGACTCTATAGTGGTATTGGAAAGTCAGTTGGACTCTATGTATAGTTAATACATTATTGTAAAGTCAGTTGGACTCCATAGTGGTATTGGAAAGTCAATTGGACTTTATGTATAGTTAATACATTATTGTAAAGTCAGTTGGACTCTATCGTGGTATTGGAAAGTCAGTTGGACTCGATGTATAGTTAATACATTATTGTAAAGTCAGTTGGACTCTATCGTGGTATTGGAAAGTCAATTGGACTCTATACTCTATAGTGGTACTGTAAATTAAGTCAGTTGGACTCTATCGTGGTATTGTAAAGTCAATTGGACTCTATACTCTATAGTGGTACTGTAAATTAAGTCAGTTGGACTCTATCGTGGTATTGGAAAGTCAATTGGACTCTTTGTATAATCAATACAGTAGTGGAAGTCAATTGAACTCTATACTATTACATAGTCATAGACAGTACTAGACAGGAAAAGCTTGGGGCCACGGGCACCAGAATAGTATTATAGATGGTTGAAAAATTCCCTTCAGTTTTGTTCCCCTTAAATTATGTCACGAAATTGTCTATTAATCCAAAATGTCTTGTTGTTTTACCTGAGTGTTCTGTACGAGATGAATTTCTGAAGAGAATGAAATGTTGATGTTGAATAGATGACAGCAGTTGTGAGAGTGGTGGAGGTGCCACATTGAATTGTCCTTATATACACCGCTTGGCACCCACGCTCATTCATTGTATGGAAACGACATTATGTTGGTAAGCCATTGTCAGAAGGATAGAAATGAATTGGAGAGTGACTGGCATTACGAATGGAAGCATAAGTCTGGGACACACACACCCACTCAGGATGTTTGAGAACTCCACCAACAACAGACTGCTGTTTTCTAGTCGACAGCCCGCACCCTAATACTTAAGCCTCCATTGGTTCGTAAATGTGTGTGGCCTGATGATGTTACATAATTCCAATTTATACATTTTGTTTTGCCCATATTCAATTCAATAAATTCATTAATGCAGTACGAGAGTATGCAAATTCATGTGATGCGCAAAACTTTACTTAAATGATATTTAGATGACAAAAACTTAGAAAAGACACCACTGAGTAAGATTGCGCCGAGTGATCCCCATATATTCAAGCCACTCACTTCTAACTATATTGGGTGCCAAAGTTGGAATGACTCTCTCAGCAGCACAACATTCTACCTCAAGTAATTCAGGAATATCAGCAATGATGTCTAGCCTTTTACATCGAAGGAGCATTCCAGGTAAGAACAATATTTCCCTTCAATGATGTTTGCTTTAAGCATTTAGAAGCCATATAGAACCCAGAGTTGTCAAAGACAGATCTTTGCCATCACTTGTTCCTCTCATGTCATCATTTCCAACACTTGTAAATGACAATTATATTCAGAATATTGATAACGAATATTGATAGAAGGATGTTCAACTCCACTAAAGTTTGTGTTATCTAAGATGCAAAGTCTGGAAATGGTGACCCAATGTTTCCTACTCGGTTAATGTTATATTTGTTATATCTTTAACATTCCAGTGCAACTGTAGAGAGTGTCTTTTCAGCTGTGAATAAGTTGAAATCTAAACTAATAAGCAGGTTGTCAACTAAAACACTGAGTGGAATTCTGCACACTAAAAGACTTCTTAAAGACAAAAGCTGCTAAAATTTTGCAGTATCATAGAAATGGTATATGCATGATGAATGTTAAAATTTTATAAGAAACAGAATTAGAAAACGCTGATGACAGGGATGAGGATAATTATGTTTTAATGGGAATCTTTCTTGTGTGAATATTGGAGCATTACTAATTCCTCCAGGTTCCAAACTCTAAGAGCAACAATTGGCCTCAGTGTTACTAAGTTTCGTGGCAGAGTTTAGATTTAGAAGATTCACTATAGCCTTCCCACTCACCAACGAGTCTCGCCTTACGGGGGAATTCACTTTTATTTCAATGGAGCGCCTCAAATCCTCCAAAGTATGCCAAGAAACAGGACCAGATGAAAAAAAAATAATGGTGGTTTGTTGCCTGGAATAGTTGGGAGGAATCAGTTGCTCCAGATTTACCAACATTGTAGCCTACTTCCTCCTTAAGAATAGTAAAATAATCATTTGAAGGCCTCTAATAAATGGATATAAGGTCTAAAAGAAAATATAATGTATGTGTATTTTGTATTATGCTATACTAGTAAAATTTGAAATTGTCAGAAATTGTTTGTAAAATCCAGAAAGTTTGGTAAATATATATAATCTTCAGAAAGTAAGTGGTGACCATCTGGCAACACTTTGAATTGTCCTTATATAAACCACGTGGCAACTACTTTGTTACTTATGTGAAGGTCAACTCATCCATAATACAAACTTTGCACAATAAACTCGTTGAAACTCGTGAATTTGGGAACTTAATTGGGAACAATCCGAGCATCTGCAGATTATTTCTCTAAAAGTATACATGTATATCCACATGTTCTTAGGTTATACTGTTAATACAGAAAATTACAGAGTCCCAATTCCAATACCCAGTGGCACTGGCTAAGTGGTGGGTGATGTGCTGGACAATAAAATAACATAATGAGTTCCCGGTTGTTGCTGCAACTATTTATGGTGAATTGGTGAAGTGATGCGGCGGAACTGACTGTTGGCACGTTAGTCCTGACGCTAAAAAAGTTCAATTATATACATACAATGGCACAACATTTATGACTGACGTTTAATGTATAAATTATATTACCTTCCTCCATTCTCTCGGCACAATCATGCAATGCGATAGTTTGTTTTGGTGGCATTGGTTTAAGGAGGTACTACACTTTTAATTTGTATATTTGAGTGCCTTGATTACTCCAAAGTATATCAGGTTTAATAGAACTAAGGAATTTATATAACGTTATGCTGTTGCTTGAAATTGCTTGGAGGAATCAGTTACTCCAGATTTACCAACAACAACGTTGTACTATGGACCTGCTGCTGTGGGGCAGACAATTAAGGGAATAGACCACTCCCTCCCCGTGGCAGATTCAGGAACGTCCATCGTGGATTGTAACAGGCTGGACAATGAATACCAAAATAATACTGATGAGTGAGGCAATAGAGTGAAATTTATAATATTGCGTTGTTTGCTGATGAAAAAACTAACACTGTATGAGGAGTCTTCGTTGACGATGTTTCACAACTGTTTCTTCAAATTAATGGCATGTTTCTAACAACATTGGCCTCCCTAAGTATGAGAGACATAAGGAAAGGTAGATTAGAATATGATTTGGACGAAAGAGAACTGTGCTAGGTCAGAAAGACTTCTTTTTATCATTATTCAATCTCGGGACTGTAGGCTGTAATTATTGTAATAATTGGGAAAGAGGCTGGACTAATGCTAAGGCCGCTCTCTCGAACCATTCACTGGTAGAACCGTGAAAGGGATAAGTAAGAAGGGATTTGAGGAGCTAGGGTAGAGGGGTAGCCTACCTGTACAAGAGGTAAGAAATTATTCTTGAGGTGAGAGATGAGCGAAAATACACCTGGTTAGGCTATCAATTATTTCTATACTGACATTCATTTTATTTTTAACATAATAAAAGGTTAGATCAACTTTTTAATATTATGATGTAACACGATAGCAACCGAGGTAACAGTATTGTATACTTTATTCGTATTATATTCAATAGTTATTATCAAGTACTAAATGCTGGAAAATACTTACACAATGACTGCATAAGAATCATGAACCAGAATGCTTTCTATTAAATGAAGCAAATGTGAATATTTTTATTCTATCTATAGCTTCGACGCCTCGTTCCCTCCGAGAACTCCCGCCAAGGGGATGGCCACGGCAGAAGAGTCTCCAGTTTTCCCTGTTCCAACACTCCCTCCTCACTTGCTCCATCCATGGAGGTAGTATAGGTGGAGTCGCCATGGCTCACTAATCCAGGGGAGTAAAGTGAAGCCGCCGAACTGTCATTTTCGGCGCCTTCAATATAGCGGACACCAAGATATGTTTCAGTAAAAGTGGACTTCTGACCTGACATACAAAGGTATGTGCCATCTTGAAGGCGCCGGAAATGACAGATTGGTGGCTTCACAAATCAGGTCCTACTGGCGCCTCCACCTATTCTACCGTCATGGCTCCATCCCCCCTCACACTTCTCTCTCTCTCTCTGTTCTGCCATCTAACCGGAGGTCTGCCTCTCACACCAGGTCCCACAACTATCGTACACCTTCTTTACCTTGCATTCTCTCCACATGTCCAAACCACCTCAATGTATTACGCTTCACTCTCTCAACCACTCCACACTCAATACCAATTGCCTTCTCACTCATACCACATCTCTCATACTCACTCTCCTTACTTTCTCCATCCCACCTGGTAAATCCACATGCTCCTCTCAGATAACTCATTTCCACAGCACCTATTCTAGACTGAGGAGTCCTACTCCATGTCCATGTCTCTGATGCATATGTCACTGTTGGCAAGATTATACTATTTCTCAGTCCCATTTTAACTTCCATACTCACACTTCTACCCTTCATTATCCTCCCCAGTGATCCTATGACCTGCCTGCCCCTCACTGTTCTCTCCCTGATTTCTTTCCATACTTCCAAGTTTACACAACTGTTTACAGGTACTTGAATTCCCGCACCTCCTCCATCCTCTCACCCCCTAAAGTTATCTCGCATTCCGTCCCAGTTGGCACAGCCACTCTATAGGGTGTAGTAAAGTCAATTACTTCTGTTTTGGTCCTCTCAAATACCATCACCTTACTCTTACCAACATTCACCTTCAATTTTCTTCGCTTACACACGGACTGAAACTCATCCACCGCCCTCTGTAACTCCCTTTCACTCTCGGCCAGCAGCACAGTGTCATCAGAAAATAAGCTTGCAACCAAGGACCAATCTACTCAATTCAACCTCAGTTTCGCACCCAGGCCCTCCACCTTTGCCTTCATCTCTCTCATGCAACCATCCATAAAGATATTGAACAACCATGGTGACATGACCCCTGCCTCAATCCTACGTTGATATCAAAGTTCTCACTCAAATCACCCTCGACCCTCATGCAAGCTTTTGCCTCTCTATAAAAGACCTCAATCCCCTCCAGCAAGCGCCCACCAACACCGTAAATTCTTAATACATCTGCCATAGCTCTCCTATCAACCCTATCATATGCCTTCTTTAAGTCCATGAAGGCAGCATACAACTTCCTACCCTTCCCTATATATTTCTCCACTGTTGATTTTATTGCAAATATCTGGTCCACACATCCTCTACCCTTTCTGATCCCTCCCTGCTCCTCACTGACTTTATTCCCAGTTACTTCTATCAGTCTCTCAGTAAGAACCTTCCCATACACCTTCCCCGGTACACTAAGAAGGCTTATTCCCTTATAGCTACCACACTCATCCCTACTCCCATTCCCCTTGCACAGAGGCACAATTATGGCTCTCCTACAGTCCTCTGGCACCTCTCCCTGCCTCCAAGCCAATGTGCATATAAGCAACATCCACTCCACCACTTCCTCCCCCCCACACCTCAGCATCTCGGCAGTTATCCCATCCATCCCCGGTCACTGGTGCCTTTCCCATCTTCAACTTTCCTAACCTCTTCCCTCCCTAGTTCTCCCTGTACATCCTGTCGTCTACCACCTGCCTCCATCCAAGGTCATCTATAGTACTATAGATGGCCTTGCTCCATCCCCATACATGTCACCACCGCCTCCCCTCCCGTTCCCCCATTTATCAAACCATCAAAATGCCTCTTTCACTTCCTCACATCCACTCACAGTAACTCCATCTTCTCTCTTCATTCTTACGCTGCCAGCCTTTCCATCCTCTTTCTCTTTTCACTTCCTTCCAGAAAAATTTCTTGTTTTCTCTAAACTTCTCACTCAGTTTCCTACCAAACTCCTCATCCACTCTCCTTAGCTTTCACTCACCGTCCTCTTCACTTTCCTCTACCATCTCTCTTTCACCTCCTCTGGCACATTTCTCTGCAGGGTTCTCCTAAAAGCCTTCCTCTTATTCTCTACTGCATCCTTCACTTCTTCAGACCACCATGCACTCCCTTTCTTCCCCCTCTTTTGTCTTTTGTACCCCACCACTTCTGCTGCTGTCCTACACACTAAAGATTTGAATGTTTCATACACATCATTCACTCCCACTCCCTCCCCTATCCCCATCCTTGCATCCCCCAGCACCTCACCTCACCCACCCTCCTCTTATATTCCTCCCTATATTCTGCTTCATCTAATTTCCCACTAGCCACCTCTCTCCTGTTCCTCACCCCTTCATCCCTCCTACCATATTCCCAATTAACCCTAACCTTCATCCTTACCAACACCGCAAAATGGTCGGAGCATTCATCCACGGCCACATAATCAAACAGACTCTTCTGCTCTCCTCTCTCATCCCTTCTCCTCCATGTATACCTGTGGATCATCTTGTGCTGAAAGGTGTTTGCCAAGAACAACCCCCTCTCAGCACAGACATCCACCAGATATTCACCATTCCCATTTACTCCTTCTACACCCTATTTACCCACAATACTTCCCACTTCCTCACCTCCCACCTTTCCATTCATGTCTCCTATCATCACCACTCTCCTTCCATTATCAATCTTTCTCAGACACGCATTTAATTCCTCCCAAAACACTCATCCTCTCTCTCCCCGCCTTACTCTTTTCATCCACTGGTGCATATGCACACACCCACGGATATTTCACCATCCCAATCTTTCCAGTCATCCATACAATCCTTGACCCCTTCCACACCCATGGAGACACCAACAGTGCACACCCTTCCTTCCCTCTTCTTTTACTCTTTTCATTCAGACCCGTCCATACTACTCCTCCTTCCATTCCCTCCCACAGTCCACTCTCCCTTCCCTCCTTACACTCTACAACTCCACATCCTTTCACATGTGTCTCCGTCACTCCCATCACATCCACTCTTCCTTTCTTGGAACATTCTACAATCTCTCGCCTCTTGGTCACATCCGTCATCCCATTCACATTCACAGTTACCACTCTCATACAATCCCTCTACAGGGCAGCCCGGAGACTCCCCCCCGCCAGTAGCCATAGCTGTCCACTCCCCCATTGGGGGGCCACTGATGGCTGGCAGCCTGGCAAGGCCAATGCAGTGCTCATTCCCCGAGGGACACGGGCCGTCGGTAATGTCAAAGCTAAAAACACGGTCATAAATTAAAAAATTACAAGATATAAAAACATAATAGTCCTATATACAGGACTACCTTCATATTGCATGAGTTAAGTGTTGATACAACTAATAACACACACTTCCATATCCCCCGTATCTACCTGGCCATCTGTATGTACACAATAGTATTGCGGACAAAAGTTTCTTTCCTCATAGGAGTGAGTTTAGTAATCATTTGACTGCCTTTCTCTAATAGTGAGCTGTATATTTTTTTATAAATTAATCAAGAAGCAGCTTCTAATTTCCAGCAAACACTCACATACAAATTAAAGCAATAAAATCATAGCAGCACATAAAAACAATGGCGAGATATTGTGATTGACACTACCCTCCTCCCACCTGCAAGTCACGTATCAGCATCTTCATTAGGGTGGTAGTGGTGGATTTCCTACCATCTCCACTCTTCCTCCCATTACATAGAACTAAGAATACTGTACAGTACACTCTGCTGTTCTCTCAGACCTGATACAAGTCATTCAGATGACTATAGTACATACAGGACCTCTTTCCTTCTTCTGTCATTCTACTTCACAGAAGTGTTTATTATACTTCTTTCAATAATTAATGTAATGATATATAGTGATAGGTATATACAGTATGTATATATGTGTTTCAAGGATTTGAAAAATTAGGGATAACCATTATATTTCTTGCTGTTTGATGCTACACTATAAAGAAAATAATTATTTGAGACATGTGACTCATACATACATATTCTGGTGTTTATTCAATTTATTTAAGCCTAAAACTACTAACAATCTCTTGGTACAAGTTAAATATAGTCTTATAAGTTAATTAAGGAGTTAAAATACCAATGGACAAATTATCACAGGAGGAAGAGAGCAAGAGCCATCAAATTCCTCCATATGGTGGAAATACATATGCGAGATCATGCCAGAATTTTACAACGTACGAGAGAGCAAGTTTCTTTAAAATACTGTACAACAAATTGGTGATGTGATACTAGTATATACTATTAATATTATTTCGTTAACTAAACTCAGAATCAAAGTTATATTAATGTGACTCTTTTAGCAACCACCCATCATTTTTCTTAAATGTGACTTTTCCAACAAGTGGTTTGAGTAATACAACCATCTAGAAATTGTGAGCACATCTCATAGCATAAACTCACTTTAGTCCCAATTGCATCATTTGAAGTGAGTTATTTATCAGTTATGACATTTAATCTCCATTCAGAAACTACAGCACAGTACATTCAAGCATTTGACAAGTACAGTACTGATATCTATACAGAACACAGTGCAATTGTTTTTTAACCCTTGATTATTGGAGAATTTCTTGTGATGTAAGAATTAATTTGGGTCCAGTCCAAGCATATACTGTAGTATTATGTAAGTTTTGAGCCACTTTCTGATCAGATGGTACTTGAAATTTTATGGTACTAAATTTAAGGATGATGACTGTTTCCTACTGATACAAAAAACTGCATCATATTAGTTAGAAAAATTGCAAATGACATCAAGGGTTAAGTGACTACCACAATCTCATTTAATTCATAAGTATTAAAGTTAATTTTCTTATATTGCTGCCTGTACACACATGAAAACACAACAGCCTCAAAGTGGTTGTTGTTGTAGTTCCCCAGACTGTCTGGCCGAGCAGTCTCGAGTTTGGTTGATCGAAGCCACGCAGATGCTTGGACCCCCAAATGGGAGTCAGGATGATAGTGAGATCTGTTTCTTCGAAGTAAACAGACGAGGGGACTGCTGGCTCACGGGCATGTACCCCCGAGCCAACAAACCCACCGTCTGTAGCCTTCCTTGTTGTGCCACCCAATTGGGCGATCTCGTTGGCTACCCAGAAGGAATGAGAAATAGTAAGAGAGACAGAAAGAATAGACTGTGTGGTAAAGGATGCCAGATTCATCATTTCTGTATAGAACCAGCCCTCACCAGTGTGTTGCTGATTAGTTGAGAAGTGTGCTGGGTGGTTTTACATCAACACATCTTCCCCCAGCCTATAAGGTTGCTATCCTTGTTCTTAACAGCCGGGTACCTATTTACTGCTAGGTGAACAGGAACATAAGGGGTTGGGAAAGTTGTCCAACAATTCCAATGACCCAGGAATTGAACCCAGGATCTCTCGTATGCTGGGCGAGTGTGCTAACTGTTACACCATCAGCACCCACGTAGTAGTAGTTAGTAGTGAAAGGCAGTACAATTAGGATGAATAATGAATGTGTTACACCATGGATAATATATTCTTGCTTATGCCCCCTTCACCATCATCATAAATATCCATCCATAGTATTGACGAGGGTGTGGTACCTATACAATGGCTTTGTAGTGTGTGTGTGTGTGTGTGTGGGTGTGTGTGGAGTCATCATCATACCTGTACCAACACCAACACCATGATAATATAAACCTTCCTGCATACGACCTTAAAACTCAGGTGGTGTGGGGCCATTGATCTGGTGGTGGTTCTGGAGAGTAACAAAGCAGGAGTCTGGGTGGTCACATGGTGCTCTCTCTAACTCCAACAAGAGGAGTGTGTTGTCCCCCCGGTGCATTACTGCCCCAGGTACGTACAGCGTCACCTGCGGACCTACGTCAGGCCAGTACCGACCCAGGCAGAAGTCATTCACCCATGCTATTCCCTAAGGAGAGTGTACTGACTGAGAAGTGGCACACACAGAAAATGAAAAAGGTGGGTATATAATAAAAGAAGGTTGATGAAATTTTAAAGAATAATTAGCATGAGATCCTATTTATAAAAAGGGAAATGGGGAGTAATGATGACGACGGTATTTAATGATGATATAAATGAATTAGTCATCACACATTTTGCTCAACCTGACACATTTGAAGTGTTAAGAGTGTTAATTAACTTTACTACTCATTACCATATCTTCCTTTAAGTCACCTTTCATCACCTCATCTCAACCTTGTCCCATTCATGTATCATCTCAATCTTATTTCAATCTTATCTCACCAATTTGTATGGACAAGACATGATCTAGCATAAGGTTTACTATTCAAAACTGTGCTGTAAGAGGTGAGGGGAGATATCACAAGCCCGTATATAAGAACTGCCATACACAAGCTTCTTGAAGCAAGGAAGGACTAAGAAAAGGGGGTACACTATATATTGGACATACAGTGTTTAAATCAAAAGCTTGTACTATCCTTACTTCATGTTTTCCTACACTTGTTTTAACCATAACTCATCCATACCTCACAATGCAATATTGCATCTCACTCATATCTCACCTTTCCCCACCCATCCAGCTTGAGGAAAGTGTCCAGTGGGTGTGGGTCTTCATCTGTGATATTAAACATCCCACTGTACATGGTGAGTCCCCCTCTGGGTGTCCCCGTCAGTGAGTGCAGGATGACTTGTGGGAGACGGGAGATAACAGTATGCAGGTGGGACGTGTCGGTGAGTGGGAGGGCAGTCATCTGCCAGTGCATCAACACATGGCCATTCAGGGTGACGTTGGTGGTGAGGCCCTGAAGTGGGATAAGATCATACATAGTCAAACCACAATACAGTAATGTGCTGCCATTGGAATACAGCATTGCAAGAGTTATATTGTACTGTATATAGTACTTTATTGCTTAAATACTGTACTGTACTAATATTTTGAGTGCAAGTTATGAGCTTTAAATATATTTCTTTGTTTTTTTTTTTTGGCAAACTTGAAGCACTGGTGTGAGTTGACTCAACTCTCCATTCCCCCTTGGGGAACTAACTGTTATAACCAGAACAATGCAGTGGTCTTGTATTCCAGGAGAATGGGTGAACGTAACCTGCCACAGGCTCTATTGGCACTATAAAGATAAGTACAAGAGCTAAGTTCCATTATGGCAATGTACCCCACCTTACAGTACTTTATTCCTTATCATATTCCAAATTTTATTTTTTATTTTTAGACCTAGGGTAGTCTACTGCTATTATCCCAATACTAACTTTGAAGTCGTTGAGGTGGCGACCTATAGACACCCTGCCCTGACTCTCGACCACCAGATCCAAGGTAGCATGTCGTGGGGTGTAGATTGGCAAATCGGACATATCCCCCTCCCTGGCAAGTGTTCCTGCCAGCTTGCCATTCACCAGCACATAGGCTCGGTCGTGTAGGTCATTGAGGGCGAGGCGGGCTGGATCAGGCTGGGAGGGGTTACAGCAGCATTTTAACATTTTATCAGATGTGCAATGTTTTGATGAGTTACATTGTATTGTTCAGTTTTAGGTTATAATATTTTATCACATACAGTATAAACTACTGTACTACAATAATGTACTATATTTTAACACTTGATGAGCTATTCATCATAAAGCTAAAAAGGGGTTTTTACATCTTATCAACCATTATGTTCTTTAATCAGAGCTGTTGAATTAACTGTATGATGAAATAATTATCAAATTTCTGTGACAAATATTATCAGTGATATCTATAACATCCATGCACTCACCATTCTCATAGGAACAGTAGTGGAGTAGATTACGAGGCCAGAAGTCACCCCTAGCTCCTCAAAGGTTTGTGGCCAGAAGGCAGTGACAGAGGGGAGGAGAGAAACCAGAGCTTTCAACGAACCCACCGCATTCAGTGCAACCTTTCCATAGTCTCCCTTGGGTGATGTGGGTGGCAGAGGACCGTGGGGCAGAGGCAGGTACTAGTGGAGTTGATGGGATCGAGTTAACAGTTTTCTTTACAGTCAAAACATATGGTACAGACAGTTATTATTATTTACAGTATTATTTTTTACATATACTGTACAGTATTTGTAAACTTGATGCCAATTCCTGATCATTTTGTTGCCTTAACTTTGACCTAACTCTGCTGTCTCTGGATCACTTTACTAATGACCTCTGATCCCATCTAACCTTGCCAATGACCTCCCTGAGCAGTGGGTATTTGTCTGTGGGATCACCGGCCTCAGAGACCGGAGCATCATAGTCGTAGGAGGTCGGGCATGACTGGAACTTACTGCCAACATTTGACCCTGGTGGAGGACAGACACATTAGATTCATTGATTAACAAGCAGAAATATTGACACCAATAACGGTGACTCAAACAGATATCTGGGAAGTGTTTTCACATAATTTATTTAATCTTAATACTTAATACCTATATAAGATTCCTGAATCTTTATTGTTTATCCAATACACATATCTTGTACAATTACCGGCACTTACAACTGGTACCCGAAAAGAGGACTGAAAACACTGACTGTACCAGTTATAAGTGCTGGCAACTGTACCTTCTTATACTTTTACAATTTGCATGAAATATTATGTAAGCATGTGTTTATTTACTTTTCTCATGAATAATTGTTTACATACAGTATGTGTAATGACAATACTGTACTTCTATTACAATACTTATGGCAGAATTATACAATATATTCTCAGCCACTGCTGTAATCAGAACTTGCCTGAGGTGAGTCCAAAGGAAGTGCCACCATGAAACATATACATGTTGACGGAAGCATTGAGAGCCAAGATGGCATCCAGACCCTTCACCAGTGCCTGTATGATAGAGTAATATCATGGTGATGGTGAGGTTCTCCTGGTTTGATTGAAATGGCAAGAGATCAAGATGGTGTAACAGACAGGATAAGCTTAACATTATATATTAACCAAGTGGAGAATCTTGTCATTAACTCTGTCCTGCCTTGCCTCTACCTATGCCTATATTCCTGCCTTAACATTGCTTAGTTTATTTCCAACTTTGCCCCTACCTATGCACTGCCTTTGCTCTATATCTACTTTACCCCACTTTGCTATGCTATAAATATACTTTATTGCTATATACAGTACAGTAATGTATATAACTCATCTTTATGATATCCTGACCACTTCTTTCTGTCATTCCTATACAGTACTTACCCTGTATCCAAAACTCTTCCCCATTCCTGATGAATGTACACACAGTTTATAGTCACCTGTTTCCCCATACCTGTGCCCCTTGCCTCACTCACCTCTGGTTGTGTGGTGTGGTGTGGTTCCCCCCAGTGGTCGATCCAGCCGGGGTAGAACTCACTGTTGACTAGGGGACCGCGGGGCTCAAAGAGACGTTGTTGCTCAAACTGCTGCCCCGGGTCCTTGTCTGCAAGAAAAGAGTCAACATGAGATTAACTGAAGAAGTGAGAGGAAAGAAAATACTTATGACAGCACAACGGCCAGTGTTCTTTGCCAATATTGAAGGTAATAGAGAGGCCTTACACTACAGTACCTCTTACATGTTTGACACTTATACAATATATACATCCAGGAATGGTTAAAAGCTCACCCAAGCCAAAGTCAACAGTGGCATAAACTTCAGGTATCTTGCCACAGCGCAGGTTGTTACCGCTCGGATTATCCACGGTGAAGAGGACAAGGGAGGAGCCCAGGTGGTGCCGGAAAAGCTGTCGAAGGTGGCTGGTATACTGGTAGTCACATTGGAACAAACCCGAACTCCCATACTCATTCTCCACCTGTATAGAAATATATGAATGAATTTACAATAATATTTTTACATCAGACGTTGTTCTTGGAGGCCTCTTAGGAGAGAAAGTACAAGAGGTATTACTGTATACAAGAGGCATGATCATGTACTGTACCTCAGCCAAGAAAACCCCGACTATTTACTCAGACCATGAACCCTCCTGGCACCTCACCTGGACCATAATGACAGGGCCACCATTTTCGTAGAGCAGCGGTCGAATCCGTGGCAGCAGTACACCCATCCAAGCATCAACATGATTCAGGAATGCTGTAAGGATATCAAACCACACCTGAATCCATTTAAAACCCATGTGTCTTGGCAGATTGTTATTTCACTGACCAAAATTGTTGTATAAATCAAAACTTTAAAACTTCATAAATATTGTATGCTTTATTGGCAAGACACTCACCTGGATCCGAGGTTCTCAATCGGATGTTGGGATGAAGTTTTAGCAGCCAGTATGGAAGACCACCCTGCAATATACAAATACGTCAACAATTCTACATCCTCATTTGAATACAGATACCCTGCATGTATATATTGTACAGTACTTTTGACCATAAACCTCTACACGTTTAATCTTTTAGTCATCTACCACAACCCTCACTATCTAAACATTTCTTTTCTGGCCTATACAGTATGTGAATGTCCCAGTACAGTACTTATAAGCTTCCTCTAGCAATCATCATTTCCCCCTAACATTCACAGTATTCTCTCCTTTTAGCACTCAATGTAATATCTGCTTTCCGGCTGTCACTACCTCCCTCTCAGCATACTCACCATATCCCTCTCAGCACAGATGTACGGCCCGACACGCAGGATGACATAGAGGTCTTGCTCCTGGGCAGTCATGATGAAGTTTTCCAAGTCCTGGTTCTCAGTGAAGAGGTAGTTTCCTGGTTCTGGCTCATGTGTTGACCACTCCACCACCCTGCCAACAACAGAGTAGTTAGTCCTGGATATTCATTTAGACTGGCAACTATTAAAAGCTCTTCATTTAACAACTACCCAACCATCCATATTTGAGAGGGAAATACTATACATAAACACCCCTGTGGATTAAGGAATGAATTAAAAGAAAATGTAATTTTTCCCTCACGTCTGCACAGCATTGAAGCCAGCCATCCGGAGTTTTTTTAGTCGATCTGGCCAGTCCGCTGCCAGAACCCGGAAGTAATGTATAGAGCCGGACACATAGCGGAACGGTTGACCATCCTTCAGGAACTGATTGTTGTCGTAGTCAATGGTGAAGGAGCGGTTACCAGACTCCGTAACCTCCTGGAGCTGATACTTGAAGAAAAATAATTTAGACAGTAAAAAAAAAGCAATACCGTACCAATACAAAATAAAAGTTCTGTACAGTATTCCTATATAAATACATCATGTGATATCTGGTGACAGTGAATGTGAGAGCATGGTATAGTAATGTGCAAGAGTATGACTGTATGAGAATGTGGTAGAAAGGCCTATGCAAATTACCGTACTGTTGTCAATATACAATACTTAGACCGAAAGTGTGATTGTAACAGTATGTGGTAGGTGACTATAGCCTATGTGGGAAGTTATGGTGGTATGGCAAAATATTTCTGTAATACATTTCCAATTATTTTATTATAACTTCAAATGCCAGTCTGGGAAAACAAACTCATTACCGTATGTAAATTTTCAAGAGGTATAGTCAGCAAAAAACATATTGAAACCCCACCATGTATGTTTATAATTAATTTGGTAACCCAGGTCTTCTGTAAAAATACCATAAATTTAAATGTAAGGGTGGATTTAATATTTTTTTTTTCGACTGTACTATATCATCAACTCAGCTTACCTGAACTTCAAAAGAGACGGCAATTATTAACCATAGCACGAAGAAAGACGCACAAATGCATTTTACCACAGGTACCCTCAGCATGGTATTATTTGTCCGTTGTTTGTATAATGAATACTATTATCAATATTACAACAACACGGTGACGGATGCCATGCAATGTTTTTATTCTTAGTGCTTAAAATACCTAAACAAACCCTTGAATTATGGGTTGAGTACATCACATTATGAAGACACATATACACCACCGATATTAATATATTATTATAACCTATGTATAGATATTTTAACTAAACACAAGCACAGATCCTTATACTACAACAGAGATATAACACACTATATCTCTCTGCCACGATCACTGATAACTGGCGAGTGGCAGGTGGCGAGTCACAAAATACACACAGACAGACAGTCAGACTGGCTTCGTATGGAACAGGTCCACTTCCCACTACAGTACTAATAATCAATGAATACCGGTAATAGTCCGGTATATATATATATATATCCACTGCTCAGACACTAAAGAGAGGAACTTAAGGGTAAGTTAAATAATGTGATGGACTGATTGAGTTACAGCAGGAGACCTAAAATATTTCAAGATTTGCGAGATTTACGAATCTTTATTTCAAGCTTTCAACTTTATGGTTAATTTTTCAAGATCTTTTCTTGATAAAGTTTTCAAGCGTTGGCAGCACTGGTCCTGCGCAAGCGAAGTTGAGTTGAGTTGGAGTTGACAGCTGCATGGAGAATGTCTTTGACGCGGTACTCGATATATTGATACTGTAAAAGGTGTGGCAAAGTCAATCACTTAAGTTTCTGCTCTCTCAAATACTATCACCTTACTTTTACCCACATTCACATTCAGTTTCCTTCGTTAACATATGGACTGAAACTCATCCACCTCCTTCTGCAACTCCCTTATTACACTCTCGGCCATCATTCGCAAATAAACTTGCCACCAAGGACCAATTTACTCCATTCAGCCTCAGCTTCGCCCCCAGGCCATTCACTTTGGCGTTCATCTCTCTCATTCAGCCATCCATATTTATATCGAACAGCCATGGTGACATAATACACCCTTGTCTCAGCCCTACACAAATATTAAAACTTTCACTTAGATCACCCTCTACCAACACACATACTCTGCATTCTTAATAGGCTACTATCGGTTAGAACTTAGAAGCATGCTGTCATTTGCTAAGAACAATAATGTAATTTTAAATACTTCATCTTCAAATCCTTTATCCAATTCTTCTGATGTCTTCATAGTATTAAGGATAGGTTCTGAGTCAATTTTGGGTCACATTTTGTGATGAGAGGTTTTATCACTTCCATCTAGTTTAATCTTTCTGCAGTCATTTGATAACACTATATTTCATCGATTATACCTCTAAATAATTTATTTTCATTATTTTTGTCATGAGATGCAATGTTTTGCGTGCATCGCTCAGCTGTGTGCATCAGCAGTTGATCGATAAAAACTTGCTTATCTTGGACAGCTTTATTATTATTATAGTTATCCTTATTATTTCCAAGTAGGTTCGTTCTCTCTTATTCTAAAAATTAGAAAATGGGTAATTTCTGGGCTGTGATTGGCTACTGAGTTTCAAAGAGAAGTAGATTATTTGTTTACAATACTGCCAAATATGGGGAATTTTCTCTAGACATGAAAAGTTAAAGGTAGCAATAGGGAAATTATATTAAGATTGTTCAAGAGTAAATGGGGAAAATTCTACCAAACGAAATATCAAGTTCTGTAGATGGTAAATAAACGACAATCTTCAGAAGTAAACAGGGAATTTTTGAGGTAAAAAGGGAAAATCTGATGTTGAAGTTGGGAAAATTTCGTCAAGCAGACCTGGTAACACTGTTTGTTTATACTTTGAAGCTTAGTTCCCTTGAGTAGCACGTCAGGGCCTGGTATTTTTCTGTTGTATTATCTTGGTTTATAACTACTCAACATACCAACACGCAAAGGATAGACCAAGAAGAAAGCTGAGAAGGTATAGAAGGCAGTATTAACAATATGGAAAAAAATCTATCACCAGAAGCAGACCAGCAGAGTACTCATCATCTGTCAGCCAGCATGTGCACACTACAGGTAAATTATCTCCTGTTTCAATAAGGGAAAATTTACTGAATAGCATTAATGGGTAAAGGCTAATATTGCGATTATCTGTGCTGGCGAGCTACAGGGTAAATATTGAAAGAATTACCGTTATTGCGTACGTTTTTTCTACCTTTACTACCCACTAATTTAGACCATTCTAAGACTATTTTCTTCTATGGCATTTCCTCCGCAAATGCCCCGTTTCCAAGATAGGGCATATTCAAATGGGGCATTTTGAAATTAGTCTGACCTTACCTGACCTGACCTAACCTAGACCGCATCAGACTACCGGGACCTAGCCTGGGCAAACTACCGGGACCTAACCTGGGCAAACTACCGGGAAATAATCGTGATAAAGTACAATAAATGACCGGGGCAAAATACTGGGACCCACCTGGATCTGGCAACACTGCTGCAAAACGATAATTCTTTCAATAAATACCGCTACAGGATAGGTTAGGTAGGGTATGGTTACCTTTATCAATACTCGGTGGAACTATCTTGTGGAAATGTATTCTTTGTTAGATATTTCAATTTTAAGATACGACTTATTTCTGTCGCGGAGGGAGGAACTGAGTCGGGCGGACAGTGTTACCAGATCCCCTTGGCGAAGTTATGTATATTAGGCCTGACCCACCCAATCAGGATACTTTTAGCTACTATCCACAGAATCTAATTTATTTCTAAAGGTCCCGAAGGACACTAGGTTAGGTCCCGAAGGACATGAGGTTAGGTCCCGAAGAAAATTAGATTAGGTCCCAAAGGGGTACTTTGGTAGCCACAGTCTAGGTTAGGTCAGGTCAGGTTATTTCGTCTGGTGATCAAAAATTAAGGTAAATATTGAATGAATTACCGTTATTAGGTACGGTTTTTCTACCTTCATTACCCACTTATTTAGACCATTCTAAGACTATTTTCTTCTATGGCATTTTCTCCGCAAATGCCCCATTTCCAAGATAGGGCATATTCAAATGGGGCATTTTGAAATTAGCCTGACCTTACCTGACCTGACCTGACCTAACCTAACCTAACCTAACCTAACCTAACCTAACCTAACCTAACCTAACCTAACCTAACCTAACCTAACCTAGACCGCATCAGACTACCGGGACCTAACCTGGGCAGACTACCGGGACCTAACCTGGGCAAACTACCGGGAAATAACCGTGGTAAAGTACAGAAAATGACCGGGCCAAAGTACTGGGACCTAGCCGGATCTGGCAACACTGCTACAAAACGGAAATTCTTTCAATAAATACCAAAATTAAATTATCCCAATTTAATATTATTGAATTTCTCACCCAATTGGGCTAGTTATTGTACATTTTTCATACGATTTCCCAAGTGTGTACAAAATTAGCCTAAAACTTGGAAGTATCCCTGTATCAGGCAACACTGCACGCAGAGACGGGAACCCGCTAGGAAAGCCGGGTAAATATTGAAAGAGTTACTGTTATTGCTTACGGTTTTTCTACCTTCATTACCCACTTATTTACACCATTCTTAGACTATTTTCTTCTATGGCATTTCCTCTGCAAATGCCCCATTTCCAACATAGGGCATATTCAAATGGGGCATTGTGAAATTAGCCTGACCTTACCTAACCTAACCTACACCGCATCAGACTACCGGGACCTAACTTGGGCAAACCACCGGGAAATAACCGTGGAAAAGTACAGGAAATGACCGGGGCAAAATACTGGGACCTAGCCGGATCTGGCAACACTGCTACAAAACGGTAATTCTTTCAATAAATAGCGAAAGCCGCACTCCCGTTTCAAAGTAAATACATACAAATAATATTCATTCCTTTTACATATTTCCACAAAAGAAAACAGTCTAAAAGTGTGAAAATCGAGGATGCAGATAATCGCAATATTTACCATGGGTAAATATATAAAGAATTACCATTATTGCGTACGGTTTTTCTACCTTCATTACCCACTTATTTAGACCATTCTAAGACTATTTTCTTCTGTGGCATTTCCTCTGCAAATGCCCCGTTTCCAAGATAAGGCATATATTCAAATGGGGCATTTAAAATTAGCCTGACATTACATAACGTAACCTAGACCACATCAGACTATCGGGACCTAACCTGGGCAAACTACCGGGAAATAACCGTGGGAAAATACTGGGACCTAGCTGGATTTGGCAACTCTGCTACAAAACTGTAATTCTTTCAATAAATACCACCTAGACTGCAGCAGATTACCGGGACCTATCCTGGGCAAACTACTGGGACAGTGTTGCCAAATTTGTATGTAAGGAAGTAAGGGAAATGATGATGGCGTGCACAAGTATGTGATTACAGTACTTGAAAATGCAAGGCTTACTGTGTGTGTGTGTGCTTTTAAAATTGGAGGTTGTGCTCAGTGTGGTACAGATCAAAGCAACTTCCTACACACAGACATTACTGGAGGTACCAGTATAGGGGATGACGTGGCCGTTGTCACTTTTTCATTTCCATTTTGACATTTTTCACAACACTTATGTCATCATCATCAACAGCTCCATAAAGGAGTTAGATCATTTCATCATTACTCACTGATTTCTTTGCCATTATTTGAAAAAAAAAATCTGTATGATTGATACAACTTTGTTCTGTCCTTGAAAAATGACAAGAAAAAGATATGTTGCAATAAATCACATCAATATCACTTTATATCTAGATCAGTAGGAAGACACATTTGTTTAGCCATGTAATCCATGGGCGTGGATGGCAAGACAATTTAATTAGGTAGCCGCTCAACTCACTACACAGTTTGCCTGCTGGGTGGAGACTGGGAAGGTTTCTGTTATAATATCAGTAAGAGACATTTCTCCGCTGACTCAGACTATGCACCATTCACAAACCATCAGACGAATCACATCATCCACAACCTCAAGCACTCATCTGTCTGTGGCCCTGACAACATTAGTAACTTACATCTTAAACACCTTGGACCACAAGGCATACTAGCTCTTACTAACTTAGCAAACAACAGCTACTCACACAACACAATACTCAACATCTGGAAGTACGGAAATCATCACTATCACCAAACCCAACAAAGATCCCACACTACCCTCATCTCACTGCCCCATCACCCTCCTTTGCACCCCTTCCAAAGTAACTGAGCACCTCATCATTAGTCTAATCACACCACACATTCCCCTTGCATCCCCACAACACGGGTTCAGACCACTACACTCTTCTCACTAACCTCACACAAAGAATCTATGATGGCGTCAACTCAGATAGACCCCCACACAGAACATTCATCGTCACATTGGACATCAGCAAAGCATTCAATACCATCCCCAACAACAACAACAACACAAAAAGGTGGCTAACCAGCTTCTTGGGAGGAAGAGTAGTCCATGTTACATTTGCTGGTCAGTCATCTAACATTAAAAATTTCACCAACAGTGTCCTCCAAGGATTTGTATTGTCACCCATTCTTTTCAATTTATACATGCATGACCTACCAACACCCCAGATGCCACAAATACACGTAGCTTCCTACACAGATGACAAAACACTCCCATGTACACTCGTGATACGTAATTTCTGACCAGAGACGAACGGCAGGCACCAACACACACATACCCTGCATTCGAAGTCAGCCTCTCTATAGGTGTACTGGGTGGGGAAATGAGCAATACCAGATGATTCGAAGCTTTCTGCTCCTCACACACTGGTCAGAAATTATGTGTACACACAGAAATGCAGACACAGCCACTCATATCCTCCAACCCTACCTCAACACACTTAATGCCTGGTTCACCACAACCAGACTTAAAATAGCACCCACCAAGTCAACTGTCACCCTTCTCACCAACTGGAACTCAGAACACCGCTACACACCACACCTCACCATAAACAACACATCTATACCACACACAAAATACTTGGCATTACATACAACACATCTATGTCATTCAAACAACATATCACAACCATCAAAAACAAATGCATGCAAAGACTTATGCCATCAGATCACTCGCCAGCACAACATTTGGACACAATAAAGAAACCACAACCACAGTGTACAAATTATATATCCGATCAGTGATGGATTATGCAAGCCCTGCCTGGGCCTCAGACCTCACTGAGACTCATCTCGACACCCTTCAGACCATATAGAATAGAGGCCTAAAGATAATCACAGGCTGCACAGGTACCTACAGACCACCTACACCATGAAACCAAAGTCCTCAAGATCAAGGACCACCTTGATATGAGAGGCATACAAACATTTGCTGCAGCCTCCACAAACCCACACCAGCTGCTACACTACATGGCAGTACACTCACACATGTCAAGGAACATCAAAACAACACCCAGTACATGATAATGATACTATGCATAAATACTATCATGTCTTACACCTGCCCACCCCAAACCAGTCTCCAGAAACATATCCATACTCAAATCACTCACCACTCCATCCAAACACTCAAGAGCAACACTTAGCTGCATGTACGACCTCCTGACATCCACCCATCTGAATCCTCCCTTCCCCATGAAGACCGAGTCCACTTGGCCAGGCTGTGATGTGGCCATCACCCGGCCCTTCTGACATATCACAAGAAGGTCATTGAAGATGCCTGTCTAGGATGCAACAAAGTACCCCATTCTATTAAACACATTATGGAAGACTGCAATGTACACAACCACACTCATCAACAACATAACATACACTCTGAAGGCACTGTGGGAAAGCCTGGTTCAGGCCAAGGCCCTCCTCAGGGGCTCGGGGCTGCTCTGCCAGATAGCTTGAGGAACTTCAACAACAATAACAACAACATCTTGTAGGACTATACTGTAGTTTCATGTTTCACCATAATTATCTTGTTTTACAAAAATGATGCCATTCATTTTTTCTCCATTATCTATACCTTCATGTAGACATGGGGTCGATTCCACTGGTTGGTAGTGGTTTGTAAGCACACAAACGAAAGAAAGTTACCCGTGTAAATGTCTTATGATTGAATTATTTAATGAATTTGGTGAGTAAACTATGCTGTGATCATCATTATCTAACTGTTGGATTGATTTTGTGAATGTGGATACTCAGCTTTTGGAAAATAATGAAGCCTTACAAGTGTGGTTGGTTAGGAAGCTAACAAACAAATACCACTGTGGAATCCACTCATAATCTCGTCTACCTACTTGTCCACCCAGGTTGAATAGAATTATTTTGACTTTACCTAACATACCGTAACCTAAACTAATCTGAATATTTAATCACTTACAAGTGTTCTCTCTCTTCTCTTTTCTTCTCTTCCCTAACAGTTGAATTATTATTTCCACAGATATGATGGTCGTCAATCCCCAACCTAGGCCTACACTAATCATCCCACAAAGTGCAGAAGATGAGATTAATGGTGATAATGTTAGGCCTATTATAATCTTACCTCAAAGTATGGAAAATAGAGGAAGCAGAATTGAACGTAGGCCTATAATGGAAGATAATGTTAGGCCTGGAATGGAAAGTACACAAGAATTGAATGGAAATAATCTTAGGCCTACTAATGGAGGAGGTGAATTTAGGCCTATTATGGGAAGTGAACCAATTATAGTCGTACCTCAAAGTACACAAGATTACATTAACACAAGTGATCATAGTAGGCCTATATTAAGAGGTGATTATAGGCCTATTGATGCAGGTGAAACTAGGCCTATTTTAATCTTACCTCAAAGTACTCAAGATGGAAATAATGGCAGTGACCTTAGGCCTATCAACACAGGTGAAATTAGGCCAAATAATGAAGGTGAAATTAGGCCTAGTAATGAAAGTGAATTTATGCCGACTCTAATCTTAGCCCAAAGTACAGAAAATGGAATTATCTCAAGCAATCATAGGCCTACTAGGGAAATTGAAATTAGGCCTGTTTTAATCTTGCCCCCAAGTACAGAAAAAAGAGGGAGTAGAATTGAATTTAGGCCTATTGATGGAGGTGAATTTAGGCCTCTGATGGGAGATGAGCTTAGACCTACTAATGGAGGTAATAGTATTAGGCCTATAATGGAAAAGCAAATGCCTACACTAATTATACCACAGAATTTCCCAAATATAAATAATGAGTGTTGTAGGCCTACCCTAACCACCCATAATAGGTCAATAGGTGACAATAGGCCTATTATAATCTTACCTCAAATTACACAAGATGTAATGAATGGGAATAATTATAGGCCTACAATTGTAGGTAATATGAGGCCTACCTTAATTATGCCACAAAATTCCCAAGATATAGTTAACAGGGATAATGATAGGCCTATTATGGCAGGTAATTGTAGGTCTATAAATGAAGGTAATATTAGGCCTATTAATGAAAGTAATTTTAGGCCTGTTAATGAAGTCATTAGGCCAATAAATGAAGGTAATATTAGGCCAGTAAATGAAGGTACTGGTAATATTAGGCCTATAAATGAAGGTAATATTGGGCCTGCTATAAGCATACCACAAAGCTACCAGGATATAATTAATGAATTTGATGGAGTGTTGAAAATGTGTGGTGAATGCGGTGAAATATTTGCCAGTTATAGGACACTCTTGAAACACAAGAGAGAAATACACAACATGCAACACGTGAATAACACACCCACACACCTACACAACACCATACAACACGAGACGAACACACCTACACACCTACACAACACTATGCCACACAAGAATAACACACATATGCACACACACACACACGTACACAAGAATAATACAGTTTTTAATTGTGATAGTGAAAGAAATGACGATAGTGGTGACAGAAATTATTGTGATAGTGAAAGAAATGCTGGTGATGTTGATAGTGAAATGTGTGTGGTTTGGGTGGAAAGTGGACTGTCAAATTTGTCAACAACATTGCAAAGTGATAGTGATCATGAAATACAAGTTGATCCTTTGCAACCTGATATTATGCAACATTCAAATTTGTCAACATTGCAACATACAAATTTGTCAAACAGAAAAACAGAGAAAAAGGCAAAGAGAGAGACAGATAATATTAATATGAAACCGAAAAAACAAATGACTGAGAAACAAAATAAGAAAGAGACACAGAAACAGAAGCAACAGCCAGGTAACAAACCGACAACAGAGAAACAGAATAAGGAACAGTACGACAACACACAAACAAGAGAAAGTAAACAGAATAATCAACAAACAACAGAAAATAGACGAGACAACAAACCAATAACAGAAAATAGACAGGATAACAAACAGACAAAAAAGAAAAAGCATTACGAGAGCAAACGTGTGATTTGTGACAAGGGCGGCGTTGTATTGAGATGTGCGACAGCACTCAAGAAACGCCACAAACAAAAACACTTACAGAAACCTAAATGTAGTGTTTGTAACGTAAGCTACTGGAGTGTTAAGAAGTTATACATACATCAACAGAAAATGCACCCCGACAAGTTTCGATGTAGACAATTGTGGTGTTTGAAGATGTTTGACACACGCACCGAACTAACCCACCACCACCGCCAAGCACACAGAAGCATTGGCTTCATGTCGTGCCGCTACTGTGGGCAGAAATATGTCCGTGGTACGTATTCAGAGCATCTGAAGCAGTGCGAGCAAGACCCCATTCAGAGAGTCAAAAAGTTTTGTCAAAATTGCCATCAAGAGATTGTGTGCTACAGTTATAATGACTTTTCTAAACATCAACAAGAATGTCTTGTGCAAAATGGGAATGAACATGAAGCAGTTACCATTCGCACTGGTTCAAACCTAGGAGAAGCAGTTCATACTTGTTCAGTCTCTGGAGAACCAGGTCATACTGGTTCAATCTCAGGAGATCTGGTTGATACTGGTTCAGTCTCGGGTGAACTGGTTAATGTTGATTCATACTCAGAAAGACTGGTTAATGATTCTGGTTCAAACTTGATTGACATGGCTGAACCAGTTCAGACTGGTTCAAACTCAAGTAACACTAGCATTGAACCAGGAAAAATATTGGTTCATACTGGTGTATACTCCACTAACCAAGGAAAGCCTGAAAAAGTACCACAAACTGTTTCAAACTTAACTGAAACCACCATTGAATCAGGAGAAGTACTTGTTCAAACTGGTTTAAACACAACCGAAACTGCCAAATCAGAAGGAAACCCGGACTATACTGGTTCTACACCGGTTCCAAGTGGTTCAGAGACACAGATGAAGCACAAATGTCACTTTTGTCCCAAGATATTCAAGAACGTTAATGCTGGAATTACACACATATTAAACAAACACAAATTATTATTACTGACAGCCAACAAAAAAACCAAAACCTGCCACGTGTGTAACCAAACCTTTCTAAAAACTGGATTAATATTTTGTAAACATTTACTCAAACATTATGCAGAAGCCAAGAGTTGGAATGCTATACTACCTTCCAATCTGGACCTACAGAGTGTTAAACAAACGTGTTGGGTTTGTGGTTCAAAAGATTCAGAGTATCAAAGATATCACATCATTCAAAGAGACCTACTAATTAATAAATACTTCAGTGATAATACAGAGGAATTAGAAGGAAGTGAAGGAGAGGAGGAGAAAGTAAAAGAGGAATTAGGAGGGGGAGAGGAGAAGGAGAGAGAAAGAGAGGAATTAGAAGAAGAGGGAAGGAAACAGAGAAAAGGAGAAATGGTTGAAAATTTTAATAATTGCGGTGAAAATTTTGAGTGTGTATTGTGCGACGAAATTTTTCCAAACCGGCTTTCATTTTGGAAGCATGTCAAATTTCACCTTGGAAAATCTTATTATTTAAATAGTAAGGGAAAAAGATTATGTTGTTTTAAATGTGGATGTGTGTTTAATAAAAGAAAAGAACTGTTGAATCACTTAGGGAAACATATTATTGAAATGCAGGGAGAAAAGAGAGAGAAAGGAGGAGGGAAGAAAATGAGAGGAAAAGGAAAAAAGAGAGGAGGAGAGAAGAAACAGAATAGAAAAGGTGTTAATTCAATAGATAAAGAAAGAGATAATTCAGCGGAGAGAAATAATGAAAATGATAAAAATTTGGAAGATTCAAAAATTGGAAAAAAGTATTCATGTCAAAAATGTCGTGAGAGTTTTGACAATTTATCAAGTGGTATAAATCATACTCTTAAAAAACACATAAATTTACTGAGGATGATGGTGAATCAACATGTGTGTACGTTGTGCAACAAATTATTCAGTCAACCTTCACTCCTGTGTACACATTTGTTGAATCACTACAAAGAGTACAAAATGTGGCAGAATTTGGTGCCGACAACTTTACTGAGTCAAACTTTGAACCGTAAATATTGTTGGATTTGTAAGAGCACTGATTCACACAGAGATACAGAGCATTTAATGAATAGAAACCAATTCATTGAACTGGTTTTATCCGGTATTTCAGAAAGCACTTCTGATGAACTGAATCTGAATGGAGCAATTGAGTGTTCACTGTGTAAGTTTACCTGCTCGAACCTTTATTCGCTTTGGAAACATGTATTGCTTCATTTGTCTCGAAGCAATGTGGATTCGAATCAGGTGTCAAAAGTTAGTAGTAAAGTTTCTGACAGAATTAAAAGTGAAACTGTTTCACCATTAACATGTATGAAATGTTTGTATGTATGTCAAAATAAATTAGAATTAAAGGAGCACTTGGCAGTTCACTATCTTGAAGCATATACTGGTTCACTTAAGGGTAAAAAGAAGCTTCTGTTAAAACAACAATTGGCAACTCATTGTGAAGCATCTACTGGTTCATTTATAGGGATAAATAGGTCTCAGTTAAATGAACATGTGGCAACTGAGGCACCCATAGGTTCACTTAAAAGCAAAAACGTTCAAATGAGTCGAATCACGGGACAAAGTGACACTCTCATCACAAGTTTCAAATCCGAACCTAATCACGAACTTGGAATAACTATCAAGACTGAGCCACCAGATATTGATATAGAATTTGAACCCCTCCCGAGCTTCGAGGAGGTAATTGAACTCCAAAACAAAGCACACAAATCAAATGAACCCCAAACAAATCCCAAATTTCTTCAATGCATGAGTTGCCAGTCGCGATTCCGAGATGATAACGAAGCAGTAAATCATGTGGTGTCGTTACACAGGTTTGAATTAAGTGAGCTTCAAAAAGGTAATAATTATAGTATGACTTGTTATTTGTGTGAAACCAAATTTAAAAGTCATTGGTGTTTTTGTAAACATTTAATCAAACATTTTGTTGAATTGGGAATGTGGGATAATTTAGTACCAATAAATAACAATATGATTAATGTTATTAATAAAGGACATGAATGTTGGATTTGTAAGATGATATTACGAGATAAGTATACCGTACATACCATCAGGAGAGATCAAACCATTGAAGCAGCATTAATGAAGCATTGTAACCAGCCTTGTGAAACCTTACAGTGTGTCATTTGTAATGCAACATTCAACAACAGATTACATTTCTTCCTTCATTTTAAAACACATTTACGTCAACCATCTTGTAATATTAAATCACTGACTGAATTATTACAACTAGAATTTGATAAGAAGTTGGAATGTAAAGTGTGTTTAATTAGCTTTAAAGATCATACTAAGCTAAATACACACTTAGCTATACACTTATTGGAACAAGTTATAGATAAACGAAGGATGAGTTATAGAAGATTATTTTTTAATGAAGAAGGTGATGAAAATGAGATAGATAATGATAAAGAGTGTGAAAAAAGTAAGTTTAAAAAAGTTAAAATTTACCATGGAAATACAGGTGAAGCACAGATTAAAAGAGTGAGTAATATTGATCATGATAAGAGAAAGATTAGTAATGATAAGAAAGAGGGTAATAAAAAAAGAGAGAGTAATAATGATAATGAGGATAGTGAAGAATATGATGATGAGAGTAATAATAATGATGATGAGAGTAATAATGACGATGATGAGAATGATCATGATGAGATGGTTGATAGTGAAGATGATCTTATTGATAGTGATTATGATTTATAATGTAATCTTAATAATAATCATGGTGATAGTGATTTATTATTATTATTTCTAAACACTTTGTCGATGGTGTATATTGTAGTACAGTGTTGGTAAATCTGGAGCAAACTGTTCCTCCAGACACATCCTTACAACAGGTTACCATTATATTTGTACCGTTAATCTGATCCTTTTTGTCGACATAGTTTACAGGAATCAAGGTGCTCTAATGTACCAAAAATATAATATCCACTTAATCCTCCAACATCAAGCCTGCCACCCTCTGCTGTGAGCCTAATCAAGTTTGTTAGGGGGCATGCAAAATTGAAAACTGCACTGTTAACTTATGTCGTCACCCGCGGTTACCCACACTTGTTGGTGGTGTCGACTTATGTTGTCACCCGCGGCTTAAGGGTTAAAGAATACAATTCAGGATGGTAGAAGACTGCTATAGGCCTGAAAGACCATGCAGCATGATTTTATTATATATATTCGGGTATACAATACTGTACTTTATATTTAAGATGTAACATAGATAGGTAGATAAGAGATTAAATTATAATATTGTAAGAGAGAAAGAGAAATAATGCCCTAGGCCTGGAAGACCCTGTTGGATGAGAGAGAGATAGAGAAGGGGGGAATAACAGTAAACATGAGAGATAGAGGAGGGGCAGTTGACAAATTGAAAGTGTATTTTGAAAGAAAGGTTGGTAATATGATACATGTAATTAACATAACATTAATGAATAATAATAAAAATACTTATTAGGTTATAAATTAGTTTAATTACACTCCTTTGTTTATAAAATACATATAAGTTGCATGTTAATTACATATAAGTTACACACGTTACATTAAGTTCATAATTTTTATACAATTTGTGTACATTTACCTTTATACTGCTGTATTGTTTATAAGTGATAACTGGTTTGTATGGTCACATTATTAAATATTAATACATTATTACCCGAGTATTACAAAATTACCTATTGTCTCAATTGGAAGGCAACTTGGTGTGATTACATTTTCATCAGATGAATTTCAAATTGTGTGCAAGGAGATGAATGGTTGGAAGGGGATGGGGAGTATGATGGTTTAAATTTTGATCTACGAAGCTTAGTTTTCACGTGTTGCTATAATAGGTCATATTCACATACAAAAAACTATTATGCAGTAGGAGAACGAGATTATTTTTGTCATGTCTAACTTTGCGAGGAGAGATTAACTGCATGTTGCTGTCTAATAAAATACCAGAATTCAGAATACTGTATACAATATGGAGTGCTGGGACTGATTAAGTGTCATATTTTAATAACTTCCATTAAAAGTCGCCTGATTAATTGAACTGAATAACGCCCATCTACTTTTATTAGATCCTCCTAAATGGTACACGAGTGGAGAACATATTATTTTCATACATGACACCACGAATATTGTTATTTTGCCACACAATGATAAAAGGCAACCAATGAGATACTGATCATCAAATCTAATGCAAGACAACAATAATTTCCAGGATAGAATTATGAGGTACGAGGAACGAGATAGTATGTTCGAGGCGTCATTATCAGTCTGAGTCAGTGATGTCAAGTATGTTGAATTTTCCCTAGAAATAAAGAATTAAAGGTACTTATGGGGAAATTATATACAGATTGTTCATGAGTAAATGGAGAAATTTCTACCAGACGATCTACCAAGAGGATTGTAAAGGTGCGATTATCTTTAAAGTAAGAGTAAACAAGGAATTTTTGAGGTAAATAGGAAAATTGAGATGTTGAAGTTGGGGAAATTTCGTCAATCAGACCTGGCAACACTGGATCAGTCTGAGTTGTAAACAAACACGATGGGAAACTGCTGGTCGATAGGCGCCTTTTTAATTATTTTCCTTGGTACCTTTTGTATATGGAATTGCATGACACGTGATGATCCACCTGACACATCCAATTGGTATGGCTGCAGAGACCAGAAGGGAGATCCTATTGACTCGTAAGTAATGTTAACAGTAATAAGTAATGTTAACAATAAGTACCTTTTCCTGGCGCTATATGACCTCGTTGTTGCGGCGCCTAATATCAATCAATCAACAGTAAGTAATGGGCTAATATTGCGATTATCTACGCCGGCGAGCTACTGGTTCGATTAGGTAGGGTTTGGTTACCTTTATCAAAACAGTACTCGGTGGAATTATCTTCTGGAAATGTATTCGGTAAATATTGAAAGAATTACCGTTATTGCATACGGTTTTTGTACCTTCATAACCCACTAATTTAGACCATTCTAAGACTATTTTCGGTAAATTTACAGAAGAACTGGGTTCACTATATTGTATATTTTAGTATCATTACCCACTATTTTGGACCATTCTAACACACTTTTCATCTATGGTGTTTCTCTCGGAGATGCCCCGTTTTCGAGATATGCCCCGTTTTACAAACATAATTTGGAAATTAGTCTGACCTGACCTGACCTAACCTAACCTAGACCACAGCAAACTACCGGGACCTAACCTGGTCAAACTACCGGGATATAACCGGTGTAAACTATCATAAAGTGACTGGGGCAAATTTCCGGGACCTAGCCAGATGTGGTAACACTGCGCGATCCTAGCCAAAAACCCAGTTATTCTGTAATAATACCCTATTTTCTTCTATGGCATTTCCTCCGCAAATGCCCCATTTCCAAGATATTCAAATGGGGCATTTTGAAATTAGCCTGACCTTACCTAACCTAACCTAGACCGCATCAGACTACCGGGACCTAACCTGGGCAGACTACCGGGAAATATTCGTGATACAAGTACAATAACTGACAGGGGCAAAATACTGGGATCCAGCCAGATCTGGCAACACTGCTGCAAAATGGTAATTCTTTCAATAAATACCATGTATTCTTTGTTAGATATTTCTATAGGTATTAGTACAGAAGTGGACCTTAATTCAGCAGTGTTGCCAGATCCGGCTGGGTCCTAGTATTTTAACCCTGTCATTTATTGTACTTTATCATGATTATTTCCCGGTAGTTTGCCCAGGTTAGGTCCCGGTAGTCTGATGCGGTCTAGGTTAGGTTAGGTCAGGTCAGGTAAGGTCAGGCTAATTTCAAAATGCCCCATTTGAATATGCCCTATCTTGGAAATGGGGCATTTGAGGAAGAAAAACCATAGAAGAAAAGTGTCTTAGAATGGTCCGAAATAGTGGGTAATGACAGTAAAATATCTATTATACAGTAAGGTCCACTTCTGTACCTTTACCTTTCTATATTTATCTAGACTATTGCCGTTTTGTAGCAGTGTTGCCAGATCCGGCTAGGTCCCAGTATTTTGCCACGGTCAGATCCTGGTACTTTACTATGGTTAGTTCCCGGTAGTTAGGTGCGTGATGCCTGTATATACCCACATACAACTCTACTTTATATATATATATAGATAATCAGCAACTATTTATGGTAAATATCGAAAGAATTACCGTTATTGCGTATGGTTTTTCTACCTTCATTGCCCACTTATTTAGACCATTCTAAAACTATTTTCTTCCATGGCATATTCAAATGGGGCATTTTGAAATTAGCCTGACCTTACCTAACCTAGACCGCATCATACTACCGGGACCTAACCTGGGCAAACTACCGGGAAATAACCGTGGAAAAGTACAGGAAATGACCGGGGCAAAATACTGGGACCTAGCCGGATCTGGCAACACTGCTAGAAAACGGTAATTCTTTCAATAAATACCCTATTAATTGAATACCATATTATATGCTATTGTCTGGCTATTATAATATCACTATTTTCAGTGTCATTTTATTCTACAGGTTTGTGGTGTATAAACTGCCCCAAAATAAACACACCTACTTCAACCCATTGAAGGAAGGTACAGCATATATGTACCTCACACCAGAGTCAGCAGCAAGGTATAAAGTTGGATTCATATAACTCTGTTCATAAGCAGTTGCTCATGTGTGTTAGGAGATTGCCATAGCTTTTACTCACAGATACTATAGGGCAAGTTGTTTTCCTTCTGTACTGTACTTTATAGAGAAAGGTTAATAGAATTGCACAGTTATATCGCATGTATTACAAATTATCTTTCCATAAAATTTTAGACTTTATAGCTAATGTGATGAGGTTTAAAATGTAAAGAATACTGAGAAACTATTTGTACTAGTTAAAAGAAATGCTGAAATCAACCATTCAAATACAGATATAACTTGTATAATACTGGTACTGTTATTATAGTTTTTATTATAAATTAGTATCAGATTATGTATTTATTGTGTGGTATACTGTATCATGGAGTTAGGTCAAGACTAATATTTATTGTTGCCTGTATATAAGATAATAGCACTAGTACAGTATACTTTACTTCTATGAACATGTACAGATTACAGAGTGGTGGTGTGTCAAGTGTATTCAGTGAGTATCGTGATTTGGCCAGTGGTTGGGTCCTGAGTAATGTCAGTATTAACAGCCAGCTCTCCATGCCCGCCCGCACCCTCGGTCGTCTTTACTCTGATCCTGACCTCCAAAAGGTGGGTGTCATTTGTCATGCTGGGAGGTTGTGTCATTGCCTGTACAGATTGACTATATTAATGTGTCCTATTCCTATTCATCTTCTCTTGGTAAATTTCATCAGCTTAGCTGGGTGTCCGTTGACCATATTTTCTCAATGCAATGTTCATATGACTGAATTGTAAATCAAGAATCAAATTTAAGAAATTACCTACTATTCAGTTCTTATTTCCTGAAACAGAATGCTGCCTACATCATGTACAATGACGAGTTCCCCAACGGTACCACGTCGATGACTCGAGGGCACACAAAGGGTGTGGTGGTAATGACCAGTCAGGGAGGCTTCTGGCTGGTTCATTCAGTCCCCAAGTACCCACCAACACCCCCTGATGGTTACTCCTACCCACACTCTGGCCACCATTATGGTCAGAGCATGTTGTGCATTAGTCTCTCAGCTGACCAAGCACACATTCTGGGTGAGAGGAAAGAGAGAACTTGGTTATTTAGTAATTAATTATTCTCAGTCCAGTGGACCTAGTTTAAAGAACACAAGAAATTTTTCTGGAAGAGAAAGAGGAGAAGGAAAGCCTGGCAGCGTGAGAATGAAGAGAGAGGATGGAGTCACTGTGAGTGGAAGTGAAAGAAGTTTGGAAGAGGCATTTTGATCATTTGATGAATGAGGGGACACGAGGGGAGGCGGTGATGACATGCATGGGGATGGAGGCAGGTGGTAGATGACAGGGTGTACAGGGAGAATTAGGAAGGGAAGAGGATAGGAAAGCAATAGGAATGTTGAAGATGGGAAAGGCACCGGGGGTGGATGGGGTAACTACTGAAATGTTAAAGTGTGGGGGGAGGTAGTGGTGGAGTGGATGTTGCTTATATGCACATTGGCCTGGAGGCAGGGAGAGGTGCCAGAGGATTGGAGGAGAGCCATAATTGTGCCTCTGTGTAAGGGAAAGGGGAGTAGGGATTAGTGTGGTAGCTATAGGGGAATAAGCCTTCTTAGTAAACCGGGGAAGGTGTATGGGAAGGTTCTTACTGAGAGACTGAATGAAGTAATAGGGAATAAAGTCAGTGAGGAGCAGGGAGGGATCAAAAAGGGTAGAAGATGTGTGGACCAGATATTTGCATTAAGATCAACAGTGGAGAAATATATTGGGAAGGGTAGGAAGTTGTATGCTGCCTTCATGGACTTGAAGGCATACAATAGGGTTGATAGGAGAGCTATGACAGAAGTGTTGAGGATTTACTGTGTTGGGGGGTGTTTACTGAAAGGCATTGAGGCTTTTTATGCAGAGGCAACAGCATGTGTGAAGGTGGAGGGTGGTCTAAGTAAAAGTTTTAATATTCATGTAGGGTTGAGACAAGGGTGTGTTATGTCACCATGGCTGTTCAATATATATTTGGATGTTTGTATGAGAGAGATGAAGGCCAAAGTGGATGGCCTGGTGGCAAAGCTGACATTGAATGGAGTAAATTGGTCCTTGGTGGCTAGCTTATTTGCGGATGACACTGTGCTGATGGCTGAGAGTGAAAGGGTGGTGGATGAGTTTCAGTCCATGTATAAATGAAGGAAACTGAAGGTGAAAGTGGATAAAAGTAAGGTTATGGTATTTGAGAGGGTAGACTCAGAAGTGACTGACTTTGCCACACCTTACAGAGTGAGAGTACCAACTGGGACTAAATGTGAGATATCTCTAGGGGGTGAGATGATGGAGGAAGTGAAAGAATTTAAGTACTTGGGAACAGTTCTGTGTAAACATGGAAGTATGGAAGGAGAAATTTGGGAGAGAGCAGTGAGGGGTAGACAGGTCATAAGATCACTGGGGAGGATTATGAAGGGTAGAAGTGTGAGTATGGAAGTGAAAAGGGGATTAAGAAATTAGTATAATCCTGCCAACACTGACATATGCATCAGAGACATGGACATGGAGTAGGGCTCATCAGTCTAGAATAGGTGCAGTGGAAATTATTTACTTGAGAGGAGCATGTGGACTTACCATGTGGGAACAGAGTGGAAGAATATGTAAGGGAGAGAAATGTTAGGGGCAGAGTAGGGTTTGACCAAGTAAGGAGGGAGTTTTGGAACAGGGAAAACTGGAGACAGTTCTGCCATGGCCACCCTCTTGGGGGGAGTTCCAGGAGGGAACAAAGTGTCAGAGCTATAGATAGACAGATAGATAGTCTAATGGACCAAAGTGTCAGAGCTATAAGCAGATACAATGAAGAGATATATTTTTGTGTGTTTTCTGTATTTATTTTATATATTATTTTTATTTTATTTTTATTTTTTCACCAGTCACTAGTTGTTGTGTTGCCAGTGGTATCATATCTCCAATTATATATTCATTCCAATCTTCCATCAACTCATATAGTATGTTTAATAGCATTTTCTCACCAGTCAGGTATTATTTTCTGCCTTCTATAGGTTACCAGTTACTGTACAACAACCCCTTCATCTACGCCTGGAACATGCCGAATGCTTTGTCCTCGGTGTTCCCGGTGCTGGAGCGAGTGATGGCCGGAGACCAACCCTCTTCCTCCCCCTGGCACCACTCCGCTCAGCTCCTCTCTCAGGGCGGCAAGACTTTCACCTCATTTGCCAAGTTCAAGAAATTTAACCAGGGTGAGTCAATTATTTATTTAGAAAATGTTGATGGGTAATCATGTCGACCACGGTGAGAATGGATGATTTATATTTTGTGTGGTCGATAGACTCGCAACTAATATTTTTAATGCATTTTACTGTTTGTTCAAGTGTGTCACAAATGCAGAAAAGAGTTTTCTTATACTTCAGCATTTGGCCTTACTGTTGTATTACTGTGTTGTGCATAGTATTGAAGTGTCATGGGTACAAAGTTTGAAGCAGAAGTGTGGAAAAATTTGTGATGATAAAGGAGGCTATAAAGGAATTGTTTGGATTGACAGAAACATTTTAGATATTTTAGTACTTCGGGAAAGAAAAGGACTATGGAAGTATACTTAATGGTAAAGAGGAGAAGGAAAGAAAAGATTAGGGAATGTGCTATAGATGGGTCCAGGATTGTCTTAGTGATAATGACAGCAAGCATTGAAATATGTATACAGTATTAAGCTTGAGTATCATGAGTGAAAGCTGAAGTTAGGGAGAATGTAGCAACATGAGTGTAAGATTAATATAGCACTGCATGTCTTGTCTTTCATTCAGACCTGTACAGTGAACTGGTGGCTCCAGCGTTACAGACTGACATTTTGGTTGAGAGCTGGAGGAATGGAATCTTGCCGCTGCCCTCTTCATGCAACACCACTTTCAAGTCAGTACAGTACAGATAAGATGTATGAGTGGGTGTGGGTGTATATGAGTAAGTAGGCATACACATTCCTTGATGTAGAATTTAGCCCCTCATTTTATGGCTGTAACTAGAAAATTGGGTTATTTTTTTACCACTTTTAATGGATGGGATCAGATGAGGTTCAGACTATACAGTAATTGTGGTTGTTTTTGTTGTTGATGTTCACCCGGGACAGAATGGCCTCCTGCCCCACAGACCCCCGGAACGCTCTGGTCGCAGTGAAAAAACAAATTAAAATAAAGGAGGGACTGGCCCTATATGCCTGGGCTACCGAAGCAAATCCCAGGAAGATTGGACCAGGGAGTCTGGGGGCCTCCGACCGCCAGGGAGATTAGGGGGAAGGTCTTTGATCCCTCAACCACTGCTGTGGGCCCAAGTCCACATTACCACAAGAACTACAAGTGGGGCTGCACCTACCATGAGACCAGTCCTCCCCATAAAGGGGAAGGGAGTTTAGACTGCTGCATGCAAAGGGATAATGCAACCCCCGTATGCTGTTGGTCCACACAAAAAAAAAAAAAAAAAAAAAAAAAAAAACTCCGGTTTCAGTACACCTCTCGTGGATTCATCAAATCCACCAGAGTGTGACCAGATCCTACAACAATCTTTATTCTATCCCTGTGGGGGATGGCCATTGTTACAGAGAATAAAGTCAGTCCCCCTGGGCAAAAATATTTGTAGTAGCTCCAGCTCTGAGTGTGTAGGAGGGTACTTTGTGATGTTTTATATGTTGGCATGGATGGCCTTATTGCTCTACATATGTTACAAACTGTACAAAGCTGAAAGTTAAACTCATGCATATTTACCACTTGTTTCTGGCTGTCCTGATGGCGTGGCAGGGTGTTGAACATAGAGGAGGTTTCTGCACGAGCCGCCTCCACCACCTTCACCACCCACCATGATCACAGCAAGTGGGTGGTAGCACAGGAGCCTGACAAACCTTATGTCTGCATTGGGGACATTAACAGAATGGTGAGTGTCCTGTACTCTTATGATGCATGAACTTTTATCAGTCCATGGGTGTATATGACACATAACTCTATTTATCTGTTTTCATTTTCTCTAACCTATGAGTATAATGAGTATGGCCAATAAAGGTTATTTACTAAATTACGAGAGTGAGGTGGAGGGACGGAGGGAAAGAGGCAGACCGAGAGTGAGGTGGAAGGATGGAGTTCAGAGGTATATGAGTGAGAGTGGCGTTGGCTGGGAAGAGGGACGCCAGTTGGCGGGGGACAGAGGTGCATGGAGGTGAATCATTGTGGCCACCCCCTGTGGGGATTGAGGCTTCTGGCAATAGCTAGATAGATAGACTAAATTTATTAATTTTTCATCCAGGAAGCATCAAGGCTATCTCCTTGTGAATGTGTAATATCATGACATATGTATGGACGTGGAGACAGGGACATATTTCCCATATTTTCTGTTGTTATTGTTTTGGCCATCACTGACAGTAGCATTAGCTGCTATGCTGGTGTGAATTGCTGATACATAATTTTTTACCTCTCAACTTGCCCTTCACCAACTACGAGCTTGATTGTGTACACTTGAATAGAATAAAAGACAAGTGCCTCTGTATTCACATATATACTTGCAGATACAACTGTTCCAAACCTCCAAAACTTATATTAAGGGCATTATTGCTATCACAGTTTAAGGACACCGTGATGTGGTCAGAAAATTGGAGGTTATCGAGTCCTTCAAATATTGCCACGAAACACAACTTACATTGAAGGAGCTTGTTTCGTGGCATAGTCAGTAGGAATCAGTAGCCTCCACTTCTCATACACGATCACAGGGTCCTTAAAAACAGATGAATGGCATGTGACACTTGCCTGTGACATTTTACATTTACTTGACCATCGTTGCAGGAGACCCAGTTTGACCGAGCAGGAGGGACAGTGTGCATGCAGAGCCTCAGTATCTGGCATCGCTTCCATAACCTGGTTCAGGCTGTTGAAAGGTGTCAACAAACCCTGTGAGACCCCCAACTTTAACTCCACTTCATTCTTGTTCACTCTGTTTGACACTCAAACCGCTGTCTGTCATTTTGCCTCAATCTTCCACCACCACCACAAACACCTCCAATCCAACCATACAGTAATATCATACACTCTTTTTGACTCGCAGATGTATAACTCAACAATATCTCTCACTCACCTCATTCTAATTCCCTCTGCTACTAATACCACATTGTCATTTATTACACAACATGACGTAACTCACAATACCTCCTTTATTCATTCACACCTACAGAACCCCTCGCTCATAATACTTTCACAGTTCACGAACCTCTGACCTCTTTCATATATACGACTTCTCTATTTTCACGTCTTTCTTAATAAATTTCTGTAGGACACACATGCTGATTACTACATACAACTTGTCTTCCCAGCAACTGTTTTACCAAATTCTCCCTATTTCATGAAACCTCTATATATTTGGTGTGACTGCTTCCATTCTCTTATGTGTCTACTCTACTTATCAAAGTGTTTAGCATTAACACTATGGCTCATCTTTCATACCAACGTTGTTTCCAATATTTCACTCTAACTACTGTACCATATTCCTCACCACAAACATAGATCTTTCATACTATATGCACCATGCAGTACACACCACATTACATTCCATCACTAGAGCATCTCCAACAATACTACTCTCTATTTCAAAACATACGATGGCAGAATGCCCAGATGTAGTAGTCAGATAAAGTTACCTCAAGAACTTGGTAACCCCACTGTGCTGTATCATGTTAGGATATGGTAATGTCTCATTTCAGTATTATGAATGAATGGATTTGCCTTTTTAGAATTTAATGAGTATTTATTAATAAGAACAGAATAACTTTGTCAAAGGGAGAAAGAAATAATTGTGTAGCACAGAGGAATTTGCTCAAGTTTGGTTGGCAGGATGGGTTTAGGCCAAGGGTAGAGTACTCTTTGAAAATGAGCTCTGTGGGATACATTATTTGTAGTGAAATTATTTTCTTCAAGAAGAAAAAGAACAATAATAGTAAGATAAGCTTAAATTGCATTGTTAGCTTGCACTGCCACACAGTGCAGGCAAAATCTAACGTGACTGTAACCCAACTACGGTGATATTGTCAGGAAGCAGTACAGGAGGGTGTAAGAAATTTCTTGAGAAAACTGTATCTAGAAATCATACCTAGTCATTCATCAGTGTAATGAGATTTACAGTCACAAAATTGCTCAGTTCTCTTTTTGATGACATTATTAACTCAAGTTTTATTGGTGAGTTTTTGTAAATACAGCCAACTCATTTTCTTTTCTCCAGTTACTGCATCATTGTATGTACCCTGTGAAGTGAAAGAACCGTTCTGAACTTTTACTACTGAAGAAGATATTACCACTAAGTAATAATGTTGTACTAGCATTGTCAATTTCTCACTAGTCTTCTCCTTACTGGTGTTTTATTGTAGACGTTTAATTGTATTTCTTACTGTATGTCTGTATGTGCAGTAACCCATTGCTTCTTGTGCATATATATATTGTTTTTCATTGATGTATTCAGCCTGTGCCAAATAGTTTGTAGCCAAACATTAGGATACTTCATGTTGAATGTTGAGATGATCATAAATGAGATGCTCCCCAGCACAACTCACCAAACACGAACACATTTAGTAACAATAACTAAGCAGGTCTAATAAGTCACAGCTTTAAATTTATTCTCTAGCCTGTGGACTAGACAATGTTGTGTGAAATATTTGGTGGTGTTTGTAGCGTTTTCATGCTCTCAAATACAGAGGTAAAAGGAGAAAGAATGGAGTACCCCTTACCATGGTGGGTGATGATTTGAGATTGGTCAGTTGCTCCTCAAAGCTCCACATTACACTGTACGTTTTGTTTGATACTGTTTTTGGTACAATTGGCTCAGTGTCCACCAGAATAACAAACCATTAGTGAACTACAGTACAATGAAAGCCTTTACTCAACTCATCTAGCCTATGAGAGGTTGAAATGTCACTCACAATGTGCGGTTTGAGGATCGTAGTAATTACCATGAGAGAAAATTGACGGTCCTAGACAGCACTGGAAAAATTAAATTAGTTCTCAACAATGAAAATGCTGCCGTACCACTCATGTCAAATTGAGGATGGATGGGTTGGTCCTTGAATGCATAGTGTTATAGAAAAAGAGTTAAATTATATTTTCTTTGAGAGGATAAAGGTTGAGTAATATTTAAGTACAGTAATTATTTATTTTTGATAGGGTAGACATCAGAACTCGTGGCTGAAACAAGTGAATGATATATGCTGATGAATGTGTTGTTGTGAAGGGTGAGGAGAGGTGTTGGGATTGTGAAGGGTGGGGGTAGGTGTTGGGCTTGTGAAGGGTGAGGGGAGGTGCTGGGGTTGTGAAGGGCGAGGGGAGGTGCTGTGGTTGTGAAGGGCGAGGGGAGGTGCTGGGGTTGTGAAGGGCAGGGGGAGGTGTTGCGGTTGTGAAGGGTGTCTGTGTGGAGGCTTGTTCAGAGGGACCACCAGAGTTAGGGCAAGAACATCCGAAGTGTTGGCGATGGCGGGTTACAGGTACGATGACTCCATAAACAACAACAGAGTCATCATACCAGTACCACACCGTTGTCAACACAACGAATGTTATTGCCTACGACCCTTGGCACCAACCGCTGGGTGCAGCCAAGTGTCTCCAGGTGTGTGTATGCATGCCAATGATGATGATGATAGATGGTTGGTTTTCATCTTCTATTGAAAATCCAATATATGATTAAAGTCCTCCAGACTTTAAATAGGGTGTGTATATTATGATGCAGTGTATTCATTAAGATAAAGATACATTATTTTACATATTTACCTACGCTTTAAGGCCAGATTATTACTATCCTCTTCTTTAACAATACTGTACTATGTCCTTCTTTAGACCATCTTAATCTATGTATCAAACCCTTCTGAAAAACACATGACTAATATTAACATAATAATCCCAGTATGTTCATGTGGTCATATATATTTTCTTAATTCAGTGTCAATCATTTTGTGATGATGTGAAATGTGTCGTTTCTATATTTTATGAATTACTGAAATGAATATTTAATGCCATGAAATTATCTCATCAGCTTTATTTTATAATTATTAATTTTTTTAATAATCATTGTTACCTATAAGCTTATTAGATAGTATCAGATATTCCATCTGTATTTATGGTTTGAAAAAGAAGCCACAATCATATGTCATCTTTGTTAAATTTTTGCTGATTGAAGAATATAGGTATGTTAGAAAGTGTCACATTAATGTAAGTTGTTAATATACAGAAGTTTTGTATTCTTTGTTGTGTAAGATCAGATTTAATAATCTTTGTAAGACTTATGCAATTATTTATGACACACTCTTTGGTCGTCTCTGCCCCTTTCTTACTCTTGATATTAATTAGTTTCCTGTGGTCTTTGCTTCCTGGCAGTTGGACCTTATACTTTCTTTTCCATTTTTCCTAGTCATTCCCTTGCTGCTCTTCAACTGTCCCATCTTTCCCTATTTTTCGTTTTTACTTACTGTCTCTTCTTTCTACCTCCTTCTGTCTTCCTCTTATAATGTTAGTACTGGGACTATCTGGCATTTTAAGGACCCATCCCAAGTTGGCTGTAACCAAATAATTCTTTCGTTCCTTCCCTTTCTTTCCTCATTTATCTGTCTTTATTCCATGCACACCAATGAGTTGGTCTGTGCTATGTTTTTCTTTACCATAATGCAGTTCTCTGAATTCTCTGTTGTGATTTACTTGATTAAGGGAATAATATACTATTCGTTTACTACAAGCCACCGATTCCACCAAATTGCAAATAAAGGTAGACCAAATCAACTAAGTTTAGTTAGACTATTTCATGGAATAGTGTATTTAAAGGAATTGGTAGGTTTAAATCTACCAGCACACTACCGTATTACCCTCTTAAAAAAATAATTACTGTATGTGACTGTAATGAGAAAGATACAGACAATTAAGTACCCAGTCATGATGAGGATGATGTAAGATAATTGCATTCAAGTGTTACATTACAAATTATACAAAGTGTGTGTGTGTGTGTGTGTTGAGTTATAAGGTATATGGTACTTTATAACTTATGTGGTACCTTATAATTATAGCCTGTGATACTTGCATATTCAGGCTCGTGTATAACAGCTGTGTTCACATCATATTTTATTACTGCTTATTGTCAGTCCTGCTTTACTCCCAGTAGGAAAAGTATCTCACTGATGTTTCGATGGAATGTTACGTACAAAAAACTCTCACTTGTCGCGAGTTCAATGTGTGCATTTTCGGATAATGAAAAGGTCCAATATGAAAATATAGTACTATATAATCTCAATTTGCATATTTTCTTCACAACAACACATACCAACGTTTACTTTACACAATTTGTATATTTTCACCACCTCTTCAGGAATGCTTACTCTCATAAAATGAGAGTTACCAGTATGACACCACAGATAAAAATCCTGAGGCCATATGTAAAAAATGTTAGTCTTGATGTAGGCTTGGCAGAAAAATTATCTCACGACTGTTGGGGTGGAATGTTGTGTATGAATCCAGTGCCATATACAAGGAAACTCGTGGATTTCATTAACATTACGTCTCTTTGGTTTCGGGTCCGTTCTCTTTCCGCTCGTCAACTGTCCCACTTTAACTTTATATTTATATTTAATTTTATTATTTGGTGTGTGTGTGTTTGCTGTCTCTCCTCTCTGTCTCCTTCTCTCTTCCTGTTACAATGTCAATGTCCTTCTTCCATTATTATGAAGGCCAGAACCCAGTAAGTCATAGCCAAATAATTCTTTCATATATTGATAGACACTTAATGGAGACAATATACAGTCCTTGTCAACTCTGTTCTTGAATATATCCCTTCATCATATATTGAAAATGTCTTTGGTTTCCTCGAATAGAATACAGTACTGTACAGTACTATTTTATCCTTAGTACAGTATACAGTCATAAGTAGAGGTTTATCAATATTTCCTGCTTTCAATGTGTTTTTACATCCTAGAAAAACATTTTAACATGTATTTAAGATGTTTTCCACACTATACACTGTTAGTGGATAAAGCATTATGTGGTATGGTGGCAGTGAGTGTTGGTCAACCTTTGTTTACGACTGTACAGCTCACGGTTATGTCAATGTTCTTCCCCCATTGCTACTTTACATCATAAGGTATATACTGTATAGGTAGAGTAAGGACTGTGTTTTATTAATAGAATGTTATATGTCTCCTGTGTTAGGTGTCATTGACTCAGGTTAGGTTAAAGAAAAGATGTTAACCTATACTCGTTGTCTGTTCAGTACACATTATTGTTACTGTTTCGAAGATGAAGGATAAAACCTGAATTGTATTATACTGTTCTCTGCCTTAATTGTATTGTTAAGTAGATTTTAAGCTGGATGTTTCTCCCAGGAAATAATAAGATGGCAATTCATATTCTTAGATTTCACTGTGCTTTTTGTAACTATTTATGTCCCCTGAATGCATAGAACTTCATTATCTTTTATTTTATCCTCCTTGAAATGTTTCCAACATCTACACTTGCCCTGACCTCCACCTGGTACAGTCAGCATCATCAGTCCTTCCTCACCATGTGTCATTAGGTTCTGTGGAAGAGAGCTTGTGGAGAGAGTCAATGATATTCATTAAATTTTACAAAGAGTTACTTAACTAGGCTTCATTCACACATGCAAAGCTCCACATATTATTTCATACTATTCATTCGTATTTCACTTGCCCTGCTACCGGTTCACCACAGGTATTGATTTACAGTATTTACTCTTACATATAAAATTCACTAACAGTGTAAGCAGTTAAAGAATAGGAATTTGGTATTTTCTACCAGCATTATACAGTACAGTGGATTGTCATGATCTAAGTGTGAATTACAAGATGCTTCTTGAATAACAGCTGGCCGGACAATGGCACCAGCCAATATGATGTCTCCATAAACACTACATCATTACAGTACATAACCCATTATTATCATAATTTTTTGCATGTGGCAAAAATCCTTGCAACTATTACATACTCATGGATACTCTGACCATTTGATTTGAGACAAAGGGGAGCCGAGACATGTACAGTCATTAGACATAATTTTTGCCCTGTGAAAAATGACTACTCATTCTTCATTTTGTACATTAATTTGATGTTGTATACATGGGTACTGCACTGTTATCATCCATGGCTTGATTATCCTTTGTTGGCAAAAAAATTAAAAGAATAAAGAAAAGATACTGTAGGCTATACATAATTCAGAATCATAAGCCATTACTTATCCCTTACATGCCTGGGAAAAACTTGAATTGAATCAAAGACAAAGAAAGACTGCTCACACCAGGCCTGGAAGACTCTTTATAGCATGAGTGGGGAGGAGGTAGAGAGAAGGAACAACAAACACATAGGAAATGGGAGGAAAAAAGGGACTATCTTAGATTGAAAAGAAAGTGGCTGAAGTTCAGTTAATTAAAAGTGGAAGTCAGGGGAAGTGTACCATAGAATAAAATAGAAAGGAATTGTAAACTTGTAAGAGTCGTTTATAGCTGACTGTGGCTTATATATGTGTACTGAATATATGTCTGTCTGGTTTTCTTGATCTTTTCATAAATTTCCGTGTTTAAAGCCATGTGTCGTAAGAAACCTCTACACTGTAAAGTTACTCAGTGTTAAATGTCATCATAGCTATTAAGAATTTTGTTTTTAAGTTGTGAAACTATTATACAGTGCTTCTCAGTATTAGAAGTCTGTTCAAATGGGAAAGATAGATTTATGTCCCGGTAACTAAGGCAGAGGTGAGATTTTCTGTTAATCCATAAAATTATATAAATCACCAAAACGTGTTCCATAATCAGACATATCCTGGTGGAGATTGTCTTTAGAATGTGTCATTATCCAGACTGTACCTGAGAACTGGAGATGAGATTGTGTTCAAGCATTACCATATACAGTACATTACCTATATTTATTTCACAGAACCAAGATTGTTATTTATCCAGTTTTGTACATGTTACGTACAGTGATACTGATTGTTTAAGGTTAACGTGGGTCTGCCCAGTGAATCCTGTGCCAAAAAAAAAAGAAAAGTAAGAGTAATTTATGCACCCTTGGAAATAGAAGTGGCATATTATGGGAATTATTTTGTTGTAAGCAAATTGGAGACTACTTACCCTCCAAATTCTACAACCTTATAAAGCACATCTTTTATATTCCATATATTTTTACCTGGTGAAAATATAGCAACTTTCTCATTCAATTTCTTGCATCTTTTTGGTAGATATAATGCAGTCCAAGACAAAAAAATACCAATATTTACACTACTACATACATATCTACAACTTATGAACAGAAATGTACAATACAGGCAAACTGTCATTTTTCTTAACCAAGATAAGAAAATTCATTATAAATCAGACTACTGTACCATACTTCAGTAATGATGGTCTTTTTGTATTTTGTAGTTTGGAGGAAGCAGTAGCCTCCAGCTTGCCAGTCAGTTTACTTTTCCCGCCCAAAATTACAAACTGAAATAAGGTGTGTTCAGTCAGTGAGAACCTTTCACACGTATGGGTGAAAAAGAAAACAAAATTAGGACAGAAGGGGATTAAGGCTTAGGCATTTATGATGTGCACAACTCACATGAAATGTACTTTTATAATTTATTCTGAAACTGGTAACTCTGCATTATAGTTCTATCATTTCTTTTGTTACCCACATGTTTTGTGTTCCTCTTTAAGAGTGTATAATGTTTCAGAAGAGTAACATAAGGACCATTTCACCTGGTTGGTTCCGAACTATACTCTTTCACTTCTTCGACTGTCCTTCCTTTCATTCTATTTCCTCCATTCTTGCTGTCCCTTCTCCCTTATGCTGCAGGGTCTGCTAGTCCTAGTGTGATCTTTCTTCCTTCAAGAGGCCCCGTGTGCTCTGTATATCCAGGATGTACTTTGCATGAGTTAGGTCGAGGGTATAATACCATGAGTATGTACTGTACAAGTTAAGTATGCTATTAGCTTTATTAATGTACATTTCAGCTTTTCTACTTTGATGGCTCAAGTTTAGTCAGTATACTGTGCTCTATGTACTCCTTATGCTTTAGTCTCTTCAGGATACAGTAGAATTCTGATTATCTAAAAGGCTGTTGAACCAGAGTCATACTGTATAGGAGATTCATACTTTGGTAACCACAATGAGTACATGATGTTGGTCTGGCCTAAAATGTAATTACCCTAGTTTATATATATTTTGAGGATCAAGTAAGAGCAAGGACAAGAATGCCTTCATAAGTCTATATTCAGAATGAAGATGGGTAATATCACTTAAACATAATCAAAGTACAGTACACCTACATGTAATGAATATCCAGTACACAAAACAGTCACTACACTCAGGCATGTACTTATAACTTTTCAGAGGGAAGATTGTCAGTCAGGAACTGTTGGTGGTCTCCCGTATTGTGTTTCTCTTACTTATAAATTAACGGTGCATGGCTGTGAAGTTGGTTACGAGCAAGTGTTGGTTTGTTCAGGAATTACCCGACTCTGGATACAATTCTGCCGTGAGATCATTCACATGTTAGGTGAACCAGAATGTCTGTGAATTCATACTGTGTGGATAAACAAACTTCTACTGTAAATTGAATGTGAAATGTTTAAGTGTTAAAGATGCTTTAAATGTATGTTCCTGTACATTTTAACTACATTAATTGTTTTTTGTATGAACAGTTTAGATGTACTTTAACTTAAATTAATAGTTTTCCTTGTGATAAAAATTTAGGGAAATTTGTATTTTGATTTTAGTGTGTGCATACCAGTGTATATAATTTTCATGAGTATAGTATTCTGAAACCAAACCAGGAAACTTTATATTTAATTCAGTAACTCATAGTTTTGTAAAATCTTGGCCAAAGAGTCACTATTATAGGAAGTGTTGTAATTTCCACCAAGAATGTCATGTCTATTTTTTTTTTATAGTATCATACCGTATCTATTTACAGTATTATTATTTTGACATATACTGTAGTGCCTACCTACTTATTATTATTTTGACATATATAGTACTGTAGTGCCTATCTACTTTTTATTATTTTGACATTTAGTGCCTCCCTACTTATTATTTTGACTTATAGTGTCATAAGGGGATAGTTTTGTCTGCTTGCAAAGAACCATTACAGAAATTTATTACCATGTATTGGCAGACCAGTATAAAATTCAGTCTTGTAAAGATACAGCCACAAATGCATATAAAGTTTTATAAAGACAAAGTTATTCGTATGTAATACAGTATTATGATGAAACTAAAAATAAATGATTTATTGTAATGCAAGGTATATAATTTCCCTTAGCATTTATTTGTGTATTTACATTACTGAACTACTAGTAACTACAGTACTACTGGCAGACTGTTAACAGGTGCACATTTTTTTTTTCATCTTTGGAGGCAAGCTAAAGAAGAGAGGAAAGCACAGGCAAACTTTTAGATTTACTGTATGCATGTCTAATTTGTCTCATTACCACACAAAACCTTGGTTACGAATGAAACAGAAAGTAGTTGATGTACAAAAATATAATTTATATAGGATGTGGTGTACCATAGAGGCTTCTTCAGTTTTGGACATGCTGGCCAAGTAAGAGTCTCACATAGGAGTTTGTTCACATTATATAATCACGTCTTTGTTTTGTGTTATTTTACCCCATTTCACATTAAACCTCCCTGACAGTCATACAGTAATGTTTATTCATGAAGTATAGATATATGGTATATACAACTATCTTTTTATTACATAAGTATTGATACACATGTTTGTTTCCCCGGTCCATGCCAATAAACTCCCCTGAGAATTTTATTATAGTGCCTGTGACTGTACAGTAGTAGGCTATAGCTTACACCAAACATATGCAGTATAGGAATAGTACTTTATTGTATTTGTTTTATGAGATAAGTAATAATGCCACGTGTTTGTTAAAGTGTGATTGAGAAAAGATTGAAAAGTTCCCTAACATTCATACTGTATACATTAGCACTAACAGTAGGGTTTATACATAATTTTATGAGTTAGATAATATAATAACCACGAGTTTGTTTACATGTGATCAGCTATGGGCGTGATTATTATAATGGGACGAGGCTCCACTTCCCTGACCTTAATTGTAGATCATACAGTACTTTAAACATATATATTTGATTTATGAGTTAGGTAATATAATAATGATATGTGTTTGTATACGTGTGAATAACTGTGGGAGTGATTGAGACAAGAATGAAAAGATCCCTGACATGCATACAGTATAGATAAAGGACAAATAGTAACTTTTATACATTATTTTATGAGTTAGGTAATATAATAAAGAAGAACATTGTTTGATTACGTATGATCATATATGGGCGTGGATGGAACGTGATTGAAACTTAATTAATAACAAAGAACATTATACAATATATATGACACACACAATAGGAATTTAATAATATAATAAACACATTGTTTGTTAATGTATGATCAGCTGTGGGCGTGAATAATGGGACGGCATTGAAACTTGGTAACATAGGTCATACACACAGTAAGTTTATATATACATTTTCATGAGTTAAATATTATAATAAATACATTGTTTGTTTATGTATAATCAGCTGTTGGCGTGAATGGACCTTGATAATTATGACACACAGTAAGTTTTATATATATTTTCATGAGTTGTTGAATAATATAATAAATACATTTGTTGGTTTACATAATGATCACCTAGCTGTGGGAATAATAATACTACTAATAATAATACTTATAATAGTAAATACTAGACGTGGCAACGCTGCTTGTCTCGGCGGCAGTGTTGCTCGGGTCACGTGATCACGGTGGGTTCCTCTCCCCTGCTGGAGGAGTGTACCCACCACCCACCACTTGGACGCCCATTTCAACCCACCCACGTCATGTCTGCCGCCCACCCTGCAGTATAAGGTGAGGGGCGTGGGTAGGCCGGTGTAGGTGGGCGTGGGAGGGCGTGTGGGTGCTGAAATAAGGTGTTGGTGATGAGGGAAGTAGGTAGCCGGGCCATGTCCAGTCTGTGTGTTTGGCAGGTATACACACACATACATTACACTCTGTACTGACGCTCACATTGATAACACACACAACAAATACTCTACTTACACATACGCATACATATATACACACACACACACATAACGACGCTCACACTGATAACACACACAACTATTTACACGTACACACACATACACAACAACTACTTACACACACACACACACATAGCCACGCTCACACTGATAACACACACAACAACTACTACTACTTACACACACACATACACGGGTATACAGATTGGAATGGCTGTAGTGTCAGGGATAATGTGGTTACGTGGGTGTGGGCTACTACTACTACTATTATTATTACTACTGCTTAATTCATGATGCCTAACACATCATTCATTTCAACATAATAATTCTACTCACACATAACTAGATATTATTCTTGTTATTGGTTTTATATTTATCATTCACATGCATTATAAAACATTTGAAAGGATGGATTATGTGGGTGGGTAGGTTACTACTGCTACTACTACTAATTTATCATGCCTTCCACATGCTTTATAAAACATTTGAAACGATGGATTATAAAAATTATGTTTTCTGCCCAATAATGATTTCACTTCATTTTTAATTATGCCTGACGGTAAATAATAATGTGTACTGGTGTAGGGAAATGTTTGGTGGTTTTGTAGGTTGGAGTTAAGGATAGAACCTCTTTTTGGTCATTTTGAGTGCCTTGATTCTTCCACTCTATCCAAGGAAACAAATTACTTCAATGTTACTAATAGGGTGTAAAATGTAAGAATACATGTACTATACTATTGTGTGTTGAAGGTTTTAAGTTTCCTTTGATATTACACTATTGCCTTTTACATTGGTGTTGTACTGTAAATATGACAGGTATTTAGGTTTAGCATAACTGTTGTGATGGTGACAATTATGATTATACAATACTGTTGTAGTAGCAAGTGATATGTTATAGTTTGCAGGGTATGATGGTACATGGTTATGGTGGCAGGTGTTACAGTGTACATTGTTCTATAGGTACTACAAGGATTTTACCAATAAAATGTTGAAACTTTCGGTATTAATTATATAGATAATGTGCAGTACCTCAACTAAGGGCCGTAGGCAAGAACATTCATGGTGTAACAGTATGATGGTGAGGTACCAGTAGGATGGCTGTGTAGTGTGTCTATGGAGTCATCGTATTGGTACCACACCATCGTCAACACCATGAATGTTGTTGTTACTGTTATTGTAATTATGTCTGTAGTGAGGATGATATTTATGTACAGTAATGGTATTGTGGTTTTACTGTTTATAACTGTGTAGGTATGAGGATTAGGAGGATATAGTAGTACTGTTTTGTTATTGTTACGTGTCTGTGTGTGTTGGTGTGAGGATGATGATGTTATAGTGGTATTGTGATGTTACTGTTACGTGTCTGTGTGTAGATGTGAGAATGATGATGTTATAGTGGTAATGTGGTGTTATTGTTATGTGTCTGTGTGTATAGGTGTGAGGATGATGTCCCACCAGGAGCACCATGCCCCCCCTGGACCCGAGGATCAGGTGGAGGACGAGGAGGGGGACATGGAGGCCAGGACAGCAGTGGAGGCACTCCTGGCACTTACCTCACCCACTGACTATCCTCACCACTCAGGTCAGTCCTTTCATTACATCAGTCATATAACGGGAATTGTCCACTTCAGTCATATAACTGGAATTGTCCTATTACCAGAGCTATATATCTTTTGAAGGATTATTATTTTATTTCACCAAACTTAAGAAAAATGCCTTGCTTCAGCATGCCTTGCTTCAGCAAAGTTCCTTTCCCTTTTGGCTACATAGCATCAATAGGGCTAATAATAACACCAGTAATAATGAAACTAATAAACCATATTTCTGTTTGCAGCCTATGATGATGATTACATGATGGAGGAAGTAACAGAGGAGTATGAAGAGGAGAAGACTGGTTTAGTGAAAGAGACACTAGATGAGATGTATGGCGCAGATGAGGAAACTGGCGTTGTGCTGCAGGAGTCCCTTAACTCACCCCTCAGCCCCACTACCAACCATTTGACTCAGCCTTGTACCAGGCCACTCAGTTCATCCCTTAACACCTCCCCCAGCCCCTTGACCCGATCTTGTTCTGAGCCATTTGATGTAGATCCCATAGACTCTGGTGTAGTTAATCCATCTGATGAAGGACTGAAGCAGCTGCAGGCATTTGTAAAAGTGACAGAAGGTCGGACTGAGGCCAGTGTCAAGGCCTCAAGCAGCCTAGAATGTAGCATGAGCTTGGCAGAGGCTGATTTAAGTGAAGATAGCAGTGTTGAGGCACCAGAGCTATTAAAACCTGAAAACACTGAAGAAAGTTCAAAGGTAGAGTTAAATATATCAAATTTAGCTTTACGACTCACCAAAACCGAGCTTGAGGGTATGAATAAAGAAACCCCTGTGGCCAACTTAGGCATGAAATCTTTGTTGAAATACGATAACACCAACGGAACGGAGAACAAGGATGGTGCTGTAATTTTGAAAGTGAGTTCGGGTGGGGAGAAGTGTGACAGTCTTAACAGAGTAGATGAGAGACGGAGTGTGAATACCGACCAGGAAAATATGGGTGCTACCAATAGGCCTATATGGAAAGTACCTGAATGTAACAAAGTAGAAGTAGCAATGTTAAAGGCAGAGATATTAAGACCGTCTAAGAGCCAAGATGTGAGTCAGAATCCAGGCATAGGGATGATGACGAGTGAAATGATAAAATCCATGAAGTCGGAGTTAAGCAGCGATGACTCTGGCTCAGATGATAGCAACGACAACGATACTGACTCGGACAATTCAGACTCCAACAGCAGCAGCTCCAGCAGTGACAGCGACTCTTCCTCCGATGGGTCAGACTCAGACGACTCGGACTCAGACAGCGACTCTGAGACGGATTCCAAAAGTGCCGGCGACAAACCCGTTACCGAGTCTTCACCAATATCAGCCGAAGTTGTTGGTGAACGACTTGCAGAGTGTCAGAAGAAAATCGAGAGCGAGAAATTAAAGGCCGAGGATGAGGAACCGAAGGTAAAGTGTAAAGTGAATGAGGTTGAGAGTAGACCCAGTCCACACAGAAAAGAAGAAGTGATTAAAGAAAGAGTAGTAGTTGAAGACATAGAGCCAAGTAAAGTAAGAGACCTACTAATTAAAGACAGGGAACCAGTTAAAGAGAGTGAACCAAGTAAAGAAACAGAAACAGTTAAAGAAAAAGATCCTGTTAAGCAAAAAGAGGAGCCAGTTAGAGACAGAGAACACTTAATTGAAAAAGAACATAGTAAAAATGAGGACAAATTTGTCAAACCTATTGCAGAAACATCTTTAAAGGACAGTAAACCATTTTTAGACATCAAGAGGCGCCTGGAGAGAGTGGATGGCAGTGTCTCTATAAGTGTTGTAAAAACTAAAAAAGATCCCTCACAGGACAATAACTCCAGTGCCAGCCTGACCACACAGAGACGCATCTCTGGTGACGAGAAGAATGCCACGGCCGGAACCTCCCTTAATGCTGTGGAAATCACGCCAGCAGTTAAAAGAGAAACCCCCAGAAGTCACAACGAAAAGTCTGAAAGCAGTGTGGCATTGAACAGCAGTGATGGAATGGATGGGAAGCCGTCCAAGAGTCCAACAGGTAAGAAGTGCACATTGAGTCCACGGAGCTCCTCGTCCTCTCCCTCAAAGGGTAATGGAGAGAAAAGTCAAGTGGACTTAGTGAGGGAGGTGGCTGTGGCTTTTGCTCAACAGCTGTCCTCAATCCAGCTAAAAAATGCCACAGAAAAATTGGGAGAGCAGAAGGAGTGCACAAAAGAGATGAGGACCGAGGTTTCTGATTATTTGGGTCGAAGGAACAGTAAAGAGGAGGAGAAGGTGAGCATGGTGAAAGGCAGGGAAGAAGCCTTGGAGGAAGAAAAACAGGATTCTGGTGAAGAAAGACGAAACACAGTGGATGAGGATGATGAGGAAGACTTTGATGACCAAGGAGAGTGGGAAGATACATACCCAATGCCCATACAGGCAGAGGTTGTCATGTCTGAAGGGAGTGAGAGTGGCCTGGAGTACGACGACTACAAAGAGGGACTGAACCAGGGAACAGAGGAGGAGGAAGACAATGAGACATTGAACTGGTGCAAGAAAGGAAGTGAGGTGCTGGATCTTTCAGAGAAGGAGAACATGGAATTGATTGCTTACCTCAGAAGTTTTGTAAGTACATTGCTCTTCATGTGATTATATAACTTTTAAGTGGTTCATTTACACCAAAATTAATGTTCAGTCGCCAGCACTGCCGTGTGGTACAGGGGCTCACATGTTTAAGAGATTTATGTGATTAAGTTCCTTAAGCAACAAAGTTCACTTCATGTGCTAGTGTATCAAGGATACTCCATCTCACACACATGGATTGTTTCGAGATAAATAATCACAGTGGTATTACATCTTTGAATATGTGTGAGCCCCTGTACCACGCGGCAGTGCAGGCGAGTGTACATTGAATTCAATATAGCAAATTAAAAACACTGAGACCCAGGGGTTAAAAAAGATAGAAATGCATGTAAGATACAAGTCAAATTATGATTGGTTGATAGTTTTATAACTAAACAAACACTATCAGGTGTTCCAGGAAATAGCAGTGAAACATTGTATAGTTTTGTTTATTTGTTTCTGTCTGTGGTGTCAGGAAACTCATAAATTTGTCGGGATTCCATTCTTTCCCAAACCTAAGTTACAGGTTGCATGTTTGATATAAGAGCAACCACATCTACACAACATGAATATCCATGGAAATTCACCACCAATATCATTTGTATCCCTACTAAAAAACTCCTATATTTATATTGTGACACAAAGCCCAATACATCACTAATGCCCACTCTTGGAGACAGATTTATTGGCTCTTGGATTCAGTCTCCCTGGGGCAGAGACGAAGCTATTACTAGTGGACTACCGGTACCAACTCCCACAGTAAAGACAGGTGGTTAGGTCAACAGTATATATACCATGAAAGAATGAGAGTTACTTGAGGTTGCCTATTTGTACTGTTCATTTTCTTGATGGGGGATTAATTTCAATGGTACAAATACCAGTGTGTTTACTTTCAGTCATACCGTACTGGGACAAATAGCCAGAGTCATAGTAGAAGTTTCATCATGCTTCCCAGCTTAAACCAGTACTGTATACTTTACCTTTATTTAGTTTTCTATGTTAAATAAATCCTTGCCTGGCAGATTATGGGTGGTGGTAGAGGAGAGTTGATTGAATACCCACCAGCCAATAATGAGTTGCCAGCAGGGGGAGAGAACCTTACCCAATGGCAACTGGAGACTGTAAGACTACCCCCTTTTACCCCCACTGTGGCCCCACCTCCCTGGCTGCGACTTACCATCCCTGCTGATGGTTACCGCTGCCTTTCCTGTGGTGACACGTGAGTTACATATCTACAAACTTAATTTATTCATGTACAAAATACTTCCCATTCTATTATGATATTTTGATAGATGTAAAACAATATAATAATAGTATGTCAAGGAAATGTGCAGTGTGTGAGGGGAGGTCTATTGAAAGCATTTCATTTTGTAAGGAATATTGAACTGGTATTAAAACCTGCCATAGAAAATACACTGAATTAGCAGGTGCTCAAGGAAACCTGAGTAATATGAGAATCCTTGTGTCAGGTTCTTCATAGAGAGTTCCCTGGTACAGCATCGAGAAAGACGTAGTGTGTGGATCAGCCTTGAGTGTGGTCCATGTGATGCCAGACTCACCTTCTACAACCGATGTGCACTCAGAGGTATTGTCCATTTTTTTAATTACATTTTTACCATTAGCCCTGTCATGCATGAAAGAGTATTAGTGGATTTTATGTACAATCGTGGCCAGTTGTGTAAATGTTTGGGTCAAAGGCAGAGAAAATTTCCAAATGGCAATCTATCCATTAATTGCAACTTGTGTGTGTTTGTGTCAGTGATTCAGTGGAACATGGAGAACTTTTTCCAAAATAAGAATTTGTCTAGGATGATAGAAAATATAGGTTAGAGGAGTATGTTTCACTTAAATATTGTTAGTTTATCCAATCTAAAGGAAACACATTGTTATCATTAGACCACCTGCGTGAACACCTGGTACAGGAGGAAGAAGTAGACGAGGAAACAGTTGAGGTGCGGTCCCTGCCCCTCCAGCTCACCCGTCTCCTCCAACCCATCCTGGTGCCAGTCCCACATGCTCTCACGGTCAGTACAGGACTTACACACACATGGTTTGTACAGTACATACATCCTTCTTGGCACTCTAAAACTGTCGTTGTGTTAGTACTCTGTCATGTGGAGGATTTTAGTTAGAAAAGCTTGTCATGCTTTGAAGAGTAGATGAGTTTAAGGAAAACTCATCTGGACTTTTTGCATGAGACATGGATTTTGTGTGCCTGATATGACAGTGATTTCATTCATACTTATTGCAAAGCTATTTTGGACTCTCAGCAATGAGAAATGGGACAGTAATGTTAATAGAAATAACTTCAAGTTTAATAAAACTCTTAGTACTGTACAGTCGGCGGCAAAAGTTCGCTTCACTTCCACCTGCGTATGTATGAGCCATCGTGATGTTGTATCACAATTTGAATGCAAAAATGACAGATATACTTCTCATATTGTAAATTACATATGTTATTAGAATAGAAACTAGTTCAACATACAACTATCTAGTCATATTAGTATTAAATGGTACATGAGATGGACACAAATTTATGCTGCCGGCTGTACATGTAATTATATTTTCAGCCTGGTAATAAGAAGGTACAACGTAATCTGAAAGGACACAATCCACTCACAAAGCCCCCAGTACTGAAACCAATAGGTCGTCAGGGGGGAGTATCTGGTGGTAATCAGTCGGGGGAAGAAGGCAAAGGAGAGGGTCATCAGCTGGTACTCTCTGATAAACACTCATCACCAGTAAAGAGGTGAGGCACAAAATTACCTTTGTTTTGTCAATCATGGATGGATGAATGTGTTGGTACAGCCTCAATCAAAAGCTCATCAAAGCTTTCAAATTAATCATTGAAACTATTACAGCACAATGCATGTTTAACAAAATACAGCACCTAATATTGTCATAATGGATGTATCAACATAAGATGTTATATACTGAACTGTATTAGAGATGCATTACTTGTTTATGAACAGTGAACACCATTGCAGTATAATGTGGTGAAAGGAAAGTTTCTGTGAACTATTGATATCGGCTGTACTGAGTGTGTCAGGAGGGGAGGCAAGTGAGAGATTTTCATTAAACTATTTTGTTCTTTAATATAATAATATTGAGACTTTAGGTAGTGGAGGCAATATTCTAAGAGTTCTCCTATACAGTACTCTTTTGTATTAATCCAGAGGGTAGTGTATCATGTAGGCTTGTGTGAGTAACTCAGATACATTACCAACAGGAAACGTGTAAGGTGCTACCTGTGTGAACGGACTTACTACAACGTGCGGGAGTTGATGGCACACATGCGCACAGACCAGTCATACTCAGACCAGCGTGTGGAGTGCAGAAAGTGTCAGTTAGTACTTCCCAGTGTGTGTGCTGCCAAGGCCCACATTCTCACCCACCCACCAGCAGCAAACAACTCCACCATATCGGTGTGTCCAGAGTGTGGTAGTCGGTGTGAGGGTGCTAGGGAGTTTGTGCACCACCTTAACACCTGTGGCCACCAGTATCGCCGTTCAGGTGTCTTGTGTGGCCAGTGTTCTGTTTGTTTCTTCCGTTCTCAGGATGACTTCTTAGCTCACTGGATATCTGAGCACTGTGGCAAGTCATATGAGTGTGTGGTTTGTCACTGCACTTTTGAGAGCCTTGTCTTCCATAAATGTATGTCTCCTGGACAACAAGTTCTCGCCACCTTCCGTTGTTTACTAACCTGCCCACTTTGTTCAGCCACAGTTCAACTCCATGCTCAGCAAGAAGAACAAGATACTAGTGCAAAAGTTCGGGCTCATCTTGTTGAGCACCACGCAACTGTTGTTTCTCGCGTCCATTATGTCTACAAATCCAAATTTTGTACCAATGCTTTCAGGTCAAAGGATGAATTACGAGCACACCATGACCGTGAACACCGACGGGACAACCATTACCGTACCAAGACTTGCACCTTACACCACGAGGTTCTGGGCTACCAACACCAGTACTTTGGTGGCCAGGAACCCAGGAATGCTTTTGTAACCCTACCGGTTGTACTTAGCCCAGAGGAGCAGCAAGAGGCCAATACACGTGATGTTCCCACTGTCAGTAGTGTTGTTGATAAAACACTTTTCCCTGATGCTTCCCCACAGGAGCCCAGTCAGCCAAGTAAGATGGATAAACAAAGCAAAAATAAGACAGCCTCTAGCAAGAGCTTGAGTAGGGAGTGTGAAGGAAGAGAAGGGAACAAGGAACCCCCTGTAAAGAAAGACATGGACCAACTGGACCAGCTGCGGCCTCGTGCTTGTTACCGCTGTGGTTGTTTATACTCAGACAATAAAGATTTCAGAAGACACAAACGCACTTGTGAAGGTGAAGCTGCAGAACGTACCTGCCAAGTGTGTGGCCTCACTGCTGTTGGAGAAGACTTTGCAAGACATTGTCTGGGTCATATTCAGGATGGGGTAATTCTCTGCATCTATTGCAATGGCACATTGTTTAACAATCACAGTGATCTGGAGCAACACTTTGAGCTACATGTTCATGAGCAGTTTTCCTACCCTGCAGCATGTGCCTTCTGTGGCAGTTCCTTGCATGATGTTCCCACAGCTCTGGCCCATCTCAATCAGGAACATGACCCCCTTCATGTACCTTTTGATACATCAGAGTTTGAGTGTGATCGTTGTGGCCGGAGATTCCATGGTGAACGAGGGCTGAGTGTCCATCTGGGTAGATGTTCCCTTGGAGCAGCACCTCCACCCCCCACCCAGGCTGGTTGTCGTCAGTGCCAGGTGTGTCACAAGGCTCTCACCTCGGAAATGTTTGGACGACACATGGTGTGTCATCTGGAAGAGGGTTTGTTGGTGTGTTCACTGTGTGATGGTAGAGCACTACCATCTAGTATGGCTTTGTTACATCACCTGGAAGAACATGCTGCTGCACCAGCCTGTCCTTCAACTTGTCCCATGTGTGGTCTGGACATATCTGACCAAGATGAAGCCTTGACCCACTTGAAGGAGGAACATGGATTTGGAAATTTGTGCTGTAGTGAGTGTGACATGCACTTCAACTTTACCTATCAGCTTCAGCGCCACACAGACATAGTACACAAGATTTGTCGCTATGCCAAGCGTCGCTATATTTGCTGGATCTGCCGTGCATATGACCACGTTAAAAAGGAGACTCTAATGAATCATTTTCGTACTGTGCACGGCTTGGATCGTGCTCAGGTGGATGAGAAGGTGATGATTCGTACTCGTGGTCAGGGCACCATGCCTACCTCACAGTTCATACCAACTAAACCCCTCGGAAGTAAAGAACATCCAGTACTTACCCCAGCCCGCCCGGACTTGGACAAGTCCAAAACCTCTCCAGAGAAGAGCTTACCTGGTGATTCCCCTGTAAAACAAGTGGGTGGGAAGACCTCCAAGGACTCCACACACAAACTGTCAGATACTCAGTCTACCCCAGAAAAAGGTTCTACCCAGAAACTTCTCACTCCTCAGGACTCTCCAAGCAAACTCTGTGGCCCCATGGGAACAATTGCCAGGAGAAATGATTCAAAATTAAAAGACAAGACTAAGGTGCTTATCAAGAGATTACCAGATTCCATTTTGGATGAACAGTCACGTTCAAAAAGAAGAAAGAAGGCAACAGAAGATGATGGTTCAGAAGTTAGTGGCACGGAACTACAAAGTATTAGAAGGAGAGATAGGAAGAAAAAGAAAAAGAAAGCATTCCGATGTTGCCTGTGTCCTTTTGGTACAAATTACAATGAAAAGCTGGAGACTCACATGAGTAGGCACAAGGATAACACTGAGGAAGAAGAAGGACAAGGAGAGGGGTTTGTTTGTGGCGAGTGTGGTGCTTCATTTGTGGTGGAGCCATCTCTTGCAAGACACATGTTTTTTGCACACAAAGTGAAGCTCCAGGTCTCAAGTGCTGATGAAAATGATGATATAGAGAAGAGAAATTTGTTAACAAAGAAGGAAGTTCCAGGCACAGAATCAGAGACCAAAAGAGAAGAGGATATAGTAGTAAAGAAAGAGGCAAAAACTAAAGTTAAAGAAACAAAGAAAAATAAAGATACAAAAACTACCAGCATAAAACAGGAGACAGTACCAAAGGAAGAAGTGGAAGGTGAGGAATTAACACTAGCCAAAAGAAAGACAGCCAGAGTGTCTGTCAAAAGGAGAACAACAGAGAATGAGGAAGAAACAAAGTCAAACGAGGCAAAGAGTGTGAAAAAAGATGACACGGCAGTGAAAAGAAGGGGCTCTGTTACCATCACCCGAAGGTCAACTGAAAAGAGGAAGACGGTAGAGAAAAGTGCTGGTAGGAGGGAGACCAGGAGGCAGAGCACTAGCGAAAGGAACAGTGCGGGGAGGAAAGGAAGCGAAGGTAAAGAGAGGAATGGTTTAGGGAGACGAAGAGGAGGGTTTGACCAAGACGACAATCAGAAGCTGGACAATCAGTGTGTGGTGTGTAAAGAGGAGTTCACCAACCCGGTCGAGTTGTACAGTCACTTACGAACCCATGGCATGGCCTTCCTGAAGCTGGGACGCAAGGCCAGACCTTTTGGACTGGTCACTCCACCCACCACTACAAAGGCCACTATGGACCATTAAGATAAAGCTAAGTAGAAGAGTCCTATTATTAAAGTTCTAATACAATTGTTATGTCCCTGTTGTTTTCACATTGTAGTTGTTATGTTTGTTTGTTTTTTAGCATTGATTTTTTACACTATTTAATTTCTTTTTTATTTGCTTTTAATACTTGCAATTTTTTTTTTTTTAGCTTTACTAATTATTGTAGAATAACATACACACTTTTATATCAACTGTTCTTTCCTAATACTCCCAATTATGATATCAGTAAATAAAGTTTAATGATGGAATACATTCATGAGACTATATTTGTAATAGTCAGGAATGTAATGTACATTTGTTTGGGAGGAAATGGGTAAGCTTGTGCTCAAGGTATGAGTGTTGATTCTCAGTACTGGCATTATTTTCATAAATCTCCAATCCAAAAAATAATTTTGGACATGATATTCATGTTGTGATTTTTGTTAAGTACAGTATTTGAAATAGTTTAATTGTTGCTGATACAAGAGTATCCATTGGTTTGGAGACATTTGAGGTGTGTGCATTTGAAGTGTACAAATTAATCTTGGGAATTCAATATTCTTTTAGTTTTAAAGCACTAATGCATTGTTTTGTATGCTTATGTGAAGGTTATACAGCAAAGGCTGGCAGTATATTCTGTGAAAGGAGTGAGTATTTTTTTAAGTTAAAGAAATATATATAGAGACAGCTATTCCTAATTGAAGCTTATATTGCAATGAACTGGCAATATCTGTACATACCAAAATGAAGTGATTTGTTTGTTATTTGTAAATATATATTGGTAACAAAGCCTTAGAATACTATATCTTTATTTGAAAATTCCATATTATTCATACTCTATTTGAAATTATTTTGTTTTATCCAGCAGTGATTATAGTTATATTTTTTGTGCTAAGAGTTTTTTAATTCATGTGTAAATATTGGCCAAGAAGAGGGCTGGTACAATCGTCCATACAAGTATCATTAACATGGTATATGTGTGATGTGTTTTATGTTGACTTTGAATCAGACTTACAATACAGTGGAGGTCCTGATATCCAACGAAACAGAGCCTTTGAGGACCTTGTGATCGTATATGAGAATTGGAGGCTTCTGATTCCTCCTGACTATGCCACAAAACACACTCCTTCCATATAGATGATGTTTCATGGCAGTGTTTGAAGGACTCGTTTAACTCCAATTTTCTGACTACATCAAAGGGTCCCTTAAGGGGGTTGTATACATTTTGGTACGTACATTAGAGCGTCGTGATTCCTTCAAAGCATGCAAGGGAACAGGACTAATATAACCAAAATAATGGTGGCCTGTTGCTTGGAATAGTTTGGAGGAATCAGTTGCTCCAAATTTACCACCAATACTGTAGTAACTAACCCCTGAAGCTGGGTTTCTAATGATATGTAAATTCCCCTGAATGCATTTACCACTCTACTCTTTAGAACGCCAGGCAGCCACAGTACACCATATCCATCAGGTTTCCCATCAGTTTCTTAGTTTTATTTTATTTATTTCTCATTTCAACTCATATCTTATCCAAAGGTCAAGATGAGAGGTGCACAAACCATGACCCAAATTTGTGTACTTGACTGAAGCTTGTGTGTGAATGGAAGAAACAGTTAAGGTGAGCATCTGTTTTCGAGGCCTACTGATTCCTCCAAACTATGCCAGGAAACAACCCTCCTCAGTATGCAAGTAGGGTATGTGTTTTGTTGTAGTGTTCAGAGGCTATGTAGACTCCAAAACACTCACAATATATAACACACTTAATATTGGAGCTAATTATATTTGCAAGCCTCAGGGGCGGCAGAAAATTACTACAGTAATATTAATTATACAAAGATATGATTAAATTAATGCATTATGAAAGCTTTGGGAGATTATAACAAAAGTAAAATATACAGTACCATATACTCATTTTGTAAGTCTGCTATATCCAGCACCAAATTCCCAACCTCCCAAATATTGCAATAAAATTAATGTTGTCTTAGATATGTTAATGTATTCTGTAAATATTGTGACAATTAAAATACATATACAGTACTGAATACACACATACAAAAATACAAACATATATAAACATAAAATGATAAAAAGTTGTAGCGATTTTGACCTTTGGGTTGATGAGTTATAAACTGTTTGGGAACCACTCATCTGGATTTTTTTTGTGAGATTACAGAGTTGTTGCCTGCTGTCAAGAATGTGTTACTGTAGACCTTGGATATACATTGAATAAATACTTGTATCCACCACTTCATTTTACAGTGTCCCTCATTGTAGACCACCAAATGTTTTCCCAGGCATCTGTTATTCACTACCTACAGACTAAGTGATTTTTGAGCCTGTGTTAAAAGGATATATGTGAAAAAATTTATCATCTTATATCAAGGGCCTATGTACTGTACAGTACTGGATTTGAAATGTGTACTCCTACATATACAGTTGTACAGTACATTGCTTCTTCACATGATCTCAGACACACAAATTGAGAAAAACTGTACTGTACAGGAATTTCTATACAGTATGTGTATTAGCAACCGTTCCTTCCAAATGAATGAGTGAATGAATGAGTGCTGAAGGACGTCAGGATAGTTACACCTGATTGTAATAATGTACAGTCGATCAAAAAATTATCATGGCGGTGGGGCTGGATAATATTGTATTGTGTTGTTCCGACCACTTTCCAACAATAGTCGTCAGAGATGTCACAGTGTTTCACCTGAAAAATGGCATATAGTTTTTTGAGCAAGTGTACATTCAGTGGTCCTGCCAAACTTATATTGACTTTTCTGTTGGTCTGCACACAAGTGGATATACATGTACTGTATTCATACATTTTTATTATAATAATGGGGTTTCTGAATCAGGAACTATTTATTTTTTACTGTTGATGCAATTTCATTATAATAGTTAATCGTATTCTTATAATTATTCATCATTATTGAACCATATATTCAAAGTCATGTCTTTTACAGATACGTAATTGCATTATTATGGTTGCTTTAAGTGTTTGAATAGTGTATATTTTAAATACAATAATAGTACAGCCAGTAGCCTAATGTGTAATATAATAATGAAGTAATCACTCACACAACCCATCACACTTCATCACATCTCCACTGCTTGTGTTCATGTACAGAATGATTAACTCACACTTTGTATAGTAAAATAAACCCTCATGTTGTAGTTCAATGTGGCATGGACTGTATTCATTCCTGTATGATGAAGGCCTGGTATATGTATGGATGTATGATTAAAGGGACACTCATATTGTAGTAATTGGGAGGGCCGCTGATACCTCCAAACTTTATCCACGAAATAGACCCCTTATTGGTTACAATGAGGTAGTCTGTTTCCTGACACAGTGTGAGGGAATCAGTAGCCCTGCACATCACCTACAAGAGAGTCTATCCTTGAGGGGCAAAGATTCTGTACCTGAATGGAAGACTACCTATTGATAAACTGTCATAAAATATGTAGCCTCTTTCAGTTATGTTCTGTTTTGTGACACAGTTTGAAGGTATATGTAGCCTCCTATTTGCCAACAAAATCTCAGCCCTCTTATCATAACATATTTTAACACAAGCACTGTACTTACTAGCACAAGTAACAACCATAGTACGCAAAAATATGATACTCTATACATAACACATTGACAACTCTTCTTCACGCTTCTATACAATAATCACTCTTCTCTTAATATTCTGGCCTAAGCCACAAATGGTATTATAATTATGAGCCTGTGTTGTTATAAGGACCATATTCTAGCACAGTGTCACTCTGTGTCTGATGCTGTGAAAGCCAATGGTCATACTTGTTGGTCCAGGATGTATGATCTAAAATTTTATGTGGAGTAGCCTCACATTCTTGTATTGTATGCAGTATATTTGTAAAGAAATATAAATAAGTAATGCAATATGGATAATGTAATTATGTAAATATGGTAACTTTATTTTACTGTTGGATACCAGCTTGCCAACAGTACACAATACAGTACTTTACACAGCTGCCGTGCTATGAAATTGTGACCATACCATAACGCTGATCTTGAATGTGGTCCTAACTCTTATAAATGTATTTTAGTACAGTAAGTGGTTCCCAGGCACTAACTTGGTAGTTTAGCCCCACCCACTGGTACCTAGTTTGAGAACCATATTCATATTTACATTAACCTTCTTAAGAGGAGATTCTCTTTTTGGTAAATCAGCTGCCTTAATTCCTCCAAATTATGCTAGGAAACAGGACCAGAATAACTAAAATAATAGTGGCCTGTTGCTTGAAATAAATTGGAGAAATCGGTTGCTCCTGTTTTACCAACACTTTACTACCCTCTTAACTGACTGGTGGTGAGGTACTCCCTTAATGTCATTGAAAGGATGCAGTGTGTCTATGATGTACCTTTGTATAACTGTTTATATATAATGTACTGGCTAATTCTTTTTCTTATAGCCTTGTTGTTACACAAACAAATAATACAGTTTGAGGTGAGTATCAGTTATTGACAAAAAGAAATACTAATAATTTTTTGACCTACAGGTGTATGGATGGTTTGAACATTTATATTATTTTATTATCTTTCCACAGTTTATTTGTGGAAATAAAAATTGTGTTGTGCATTTAAAGGCCTGGCTGTATGATTATATGAAGGTGTATCATTATTACACCATGTATTTGGAATTATCTATGTACAGTATAGTTATATGATGGTATATCATAGATGCACTTGTGTCTTTCTTGACAATTGATTCCATCTCACCAGCATTAATACAAATCTTGTGTGTGCCAGTAGATGTGATTACACTACCATGTTAGAGTGCTGTACAGGAACTATAGGTGTCAATGCTCGATAGGTTGTATACAGAATAACTACAACTCCAACAACATAATGGAGAAAAGCAAAATGCAGAGTGCAGGGCAAAACATTGAAATAAACTGGATCAAGTACTCAGCATGTGGCTTTTCTCCATATTCTGGATAGGTTATTTAGGGGAAAACATCTTTTTTTTGTTGATTTGAGTATTGTACTGCCGATTCTTCCAAACTATGCCAGGAAACAAAATAATCACCTCAGTGTTACTTATGGGGATCTGTTTCATTGCCTAGTTTGGAGGATTCAGCAGCCCTCCAGTTTACCATCAAGAGTTGTACTGTACACTTTAGCACCGTCTGTATCATATAAAAAAAAAAAAGTGTTCTTAAAGCTTCAGGAATCATTCTCATTGGATATCAGGACATCTTATGAAGTTCATTGTGAAGTAGTAGAGGAATTAGATATTATCTGTACATACCAAATATTTATATCTTAAAAATGGGTGTTCAAGAAATTTATTTACTGCTGGAAAGGGCAAGTGGCAAATTATATTATGATTATTTTGATGTCAGTAATCTTGGCATATAGTATTTGATGTTGCTATAATTACTTTGATATGTACATAATGGTTAGTGTGTGTGTGAGAGAGAGAGTAAAAGTTTAAGTGAAAAATTCATAATTTCTTTTCTCAAACTGTCCTTCCTTTGTACGATTAATGTAAAACAGGCATAAAACAAGCTTCAGTTTCAGTACCGGTAAATGCAAGTCTCGGGAATGGAAGGACGCGTGAGAAGTCTGAAGATGAATGAATGGTTGGGTTTCAAAATTTCATCATCAACGCAGTACAGAAATTTTCTTTGATGTTGACACGTACGATTGCTTTACATGAAAGAAAGCAGTGTTGATTTGTGTTAGATATAATGATAATGTTGAATTTTGTGTTCCATTTTGCACTGCTTACATTATGCTTCCTGCTTGGAATTTGCTTCTCATATCTTTGATTTATGTTGTTCTTTACTTCAGTGTAGCAGCAACTTGGGAATGCACTTAAGGGGAAAACCTCTTTTTGGGAAATTATAGGGCAACTGATTTCTCCAAACTATCCCAGGCAACAAACCACCTCCCATGTTAAGATAGGGGATCTGTTTTGTGACATAGTTTGGAGTATTCAGCAGCACTCAAATTTACAGTCAAGAGTTTCTCCCCTTAACCCTCTTGTATGCAGATATTGGGCAGTTTCTCTGGACCTGGATGGTTTAAAATGCTCGCTTTGACTAAGGGCCGTAAGCAAGATCGGTGGTGGTGTTGATGATGGCTGGTACTGATATAACAACTCTAGACAATTAACAGAGTCGTTATAACGGTACCACGCCATCATTAACACCACAAATGTTCTTGCATACTGCCCTAAGTAACAGACCTGGCTGCTTTGTGAACCAGAATATATTATGTATATGTATTGTATGCATATGTCTGTGCTACAACAACTATATAAAGTAAGTGTATCTGACTATATGATTTGTTTTAAAAAATGGAAGATAATTTAATGACATAGGAAGTTGTAGTTACCAGAAGGCGGCGGTACGGGCGTTAAAAACAATTACACGCAAACTTTTCTGTTGTCCAAAAGTGACATTTCTTTATTGTATCGGCTCTCTTTATATATTTAATGTTCCTCTTATGTAGGCTATACTGTACATATCATGGCTCCTTTATTATGCTCTTGCTTCATTCTGTGTGCCAGTTTTCCATTTATTTGTTCATTTCTTTATACTATCATGGTACCGAATGCCCCACATGACCTAGTTTTTGCATTATTGAGTTGAATTCAGTAATTTTGCAGGGACTTTCATCAATCAACTGTTATAAAAGGTTTCCTTTCAGTCAGATGAGTTAAGGAAGTTGCTATGGATTATGACTACTTTAATTACACTGTTTCTCTTAGGTCTGTATTCCCAGTCACAGGAACATTGGGTTTGTACTCTAGGCCATATGCAAGAATGTCCTTGGTGTTGATGAGGACGCGGTACCGATACAATGGCTGGTGTATTGTGCCTAGGGAGTCATCGTACTGGAATCACACCATCGTCAACACCATGAATGTTTCTGCATACGGCTCCACAATGACAGATGTCAACCGATGGGACTTACACTCAAGGCAGAGTTTCAGTCCTTTGGGTTTCACTAGTAAAGCGGCCTTGACACTTTTGCTTGTTAGGCATCTCTAGTTCCCAGATTTTTTGTCATTTGTAATTATTTGCTTTGTCTAGTCATAACTGCTTTTCTCCCGTTTTTATTATTGTATACCATAGCAAACAAGGCCATATATTTTAGTATAATTTACTTAAGCTGCAAGGGATGCGTTAAGTTTTGTCATCTTTTTCAAACTCACTCAGATTCTTTTGAAACAATTACCAGATAAACATCATTGATTTATTTGAGTTGTTATATCACTGTTCTTACAATATCACATTATTAGTGCAATTATTAATATGATTTATTACACTGTTGTCTGTATTGTAAATCTATAAACAGCTTACTGTAGCATAATGTATACATATGGGGATATTCATGCTGCATAATGGGCTCTCTGTTTTACTTCAATATGGTCTAATATCTTCTGCTTACTCTATACTTTGGGATTTTATAGTGCAAGTCTTCGAGTTGTGTGTCACTCTTGGTATGTGCAGGTTGATGGAAATGTTAACTTGGCAGATGTTTTGGTATACTTTGTGGTACAGTGTTGGCATTGTAACACTGAGGATTTTATCAGAAGTGTTGATGTTCGGGATGATGATATGTCGTTCATCTTCTTTGGGTGTGTGCAATGTGTAAAATATATACAAAAAGAAATCAGATATGTATAGTGCAAAGTTTTCTTTTATTATTAACCCTTTCAGTGCCTGATGACGTATATCACATCCACAATTGTTAGTGTGCTGAGTGAGCAGGGACCTCGCATATTCTCTCAATCAGCTCTCCCTCACTCACTGCTGGAAAAAATATAGTTGTATTACTCATCAGGTAACAATTGGTTGGATTTTTCCTGCGTCATCAGGTAACGAGCGGTTGGAATTTTCCAGATACTCCTGATACTGAAAGGGTTAACATTGTCTTAAGTTTGTTCTCATACATATTTCTTTTGTACGTTGTTGTAGTGTCAATCAGACGTCTTTTACTGACAGAACTGAATGATGGTGATGCATTGCCCATGTTGCTATTACAAATGTTTAAGTTTTTACCAGTCACAAAACTTTATTGTATTCATGTAAACTTATAACATCCTTTTTATAGACTTTTATAGAAGTTGATTTTCTATTTTAACATTCCATATATATGCAGAATATTAATAGAAGCAACTGACAATAAAATTCCAGTGTTATAAATATGCTATTTTATTTATCAAGTGTAAATATACAGATTTGTACTAAAAATTGAACCATCTTCACATGATCATTAGAAAGTAATAGAAACTTGCTCAACATCATAACACACTTTCCAATAGATGTAAAGAAAACAGCAAATTTTTTTTAACAAGTTATCAAAACTTTATCAACAGTACTATAGGTTCTATTTAACAACCTAACAACACTCAATAACAGAAGTGTGTAAAATATAGTGGCTGAAACACACGGTGGACAACATTCACACTCAAACTGTAAGTGATGAAACAACTGCTACTCACCAAACCAAAACAAGACCTGAATTTGATGTCAATCAAACAACACAACACCAAGAACATTCCCATCCAAACCATAAGTAGAAGTGATGTAAAGTTGAACCAAAATGAAAAACAACTCTTGTCCAACACCCGCCAAACAGGAAATTTGATGTCTAGCCAACTCAACGTCATCACAAGTCCCCAAACTGGCGTGACAGCTGTGGTCCCTTCTTGAATGTCTTCTTCTTCTTCCCCTTGTTACCTCCTCCTCCTCCTGCTGCCGCCGCCTCCATCATTGGTCGCTTGTGGTCCTGCCTGACATACGGGTTGGAATAGTTGGGGTCTCGCTCTGTCAAGCCCAGCTCTTGGGATACCTGCAATGGGTAAGTTGAGTTTCTTTAAGCAGGCAATTCGAGGTAATATTTTTAGCCGTGATACTAGGATCCCAAGCCCATTTAAAGTGGTGAATAGGAAGAGGAGGGACTGAAGAAAGCATAAGAGCTGGTAAGGGAAAGACAGAGGAAGATATTAATCTGACTTTCTTCATCAGTGAGATTATCAGGAGAGAATAACACCAATACAGTACTGATTAACAAATGGCTCTGTTCAGAATTTCATCCTACACCCAAGGTAAAAACTGCAAGCTTAATTTTGGTATGTTCTGCTACTCCTACATAACAAGTGGACAGCCATGCACACAAAGGTAGTAGTACTACTGTATATGCATTAGTCTCGTACCATCCTCATTTCCATTCAGTTTAGTCTATATCTTCTGCCTTGGCCAATTAGATTTCACTCATACAGCATCATGTACCTCGCATAAGCACCATAGACTCTACCCTTCCTGTAGAGAGAGAGAGAGTCTCTTTGTGCTCAAAAGAGGCAAAAACTCAGATCTTTTTCCACTCACCTTTTGACATGTACAGCACTTTAGAATACTGTACCTTAACTAGAAGCAATGCATGATAAAACTTATCTGAAATCTTCCATATCATGGATGGATGAATAAATCTCTCATATAATTACTGAAACTTCATGAACTTTCATTCTTGTACAGTAATTATTACCTGTCACTTGAATACCATATATATTACCCTATTGCAAGTGTGAACATCCTATTAATAATTATCTTTACAGTCTACACAGTTAACCTGTTTTCATACCAGGTAGATGAACTTGGCTGTGGCATTATCAAGGAACTTAGACTGTGTGGCGAAGAATACTCCCCAGGTGAGGAGGAGTTGCCAAGGCCGATTCTGACGCAGGATTTCATGAGTCATGTCAGGTAAGTGTAACAGGATCTCACCAAAGAAGGCTGTGTTCTCTAATGTCTGGGAGAGTGCTGTCAAGGAAAATTCATCAATGTTAGCATTATTATAGATTTAAATATGGGGAAATATTTCTCCTGTACAGTACATTATACAGTATGGCCCATCATAGTTATATTATACAGATTCTCTATTAGGAACTTCAATGCAGTTTATTTCCCGATATAGTTTGAAGGAATGAGTACCTCTCCAATTCTCAACTACACAGGACTGTATTAAGGACTGTATGCAAAAACAATTGTGGTATTGATGGATGGTGTGGTACCGGCAGTGGCGGATTTAAAGTATGCTGGGCCCTAGGCCAAGAACATCATGGGGCCCTCAATGGGCGAGCAAAGTGAGCCCTTACAGCTGGGGGGGGCGTTGCCTCCCCCCCCCCCCCCCCCGAGATTTTTTTTTTTTTTTTTTTTTTTTAATTAACACTTCTAGTCTCACTTTTGAGGCCTATGTAGAGACCAATTTATAATTTTTATAGGATACTCACTTTATTGAGAATTAGGTAAACTACCATTTTTCAATAAATAGTGGTTAATGATCACAACAAAATTTATAAATCAAATATCATCATTAAACTATCATATACCCAACATTTATTGTCCTTTTACTTTATCTATAATTATAATTTATATATTTTAATAATTTCCTTTCCTGAGGTGGGGGTCCTAGGCCATGGCTTACTTGGCCCAAGCCTAAATCTGCCATTGGGTACCAGTACAATGATTCCATACTACAGAGTCATGGTACTGGTACCACACCATCATCAACACCACGGATATTCCTACATAACGCTCAAAGACTTACCATCTCGCACATTTTCGTCCTCTGGGAAGTCCATACCAGGGAGGTAACCAGCCTCCCTCAGTGCAACTTGCTTCTGTCCCAGCACCTAACATTAACAAAATACACATGCATTAGCCATAGTCCATTTTTATATATATATCCTGGTGAAAATGCATCAATTCCCTACTAAGTAGCGTTACCTTCAAACCTCACTGAGACTCATCACAACACCCTTCAAACCATACAGAACAGAGCCCTAAAGACAATCACAGGCTGCACAGCTACCACACCCACAGACCACCTACACTATGAAACCAAAGTCCTCAAAATCAAGGATCACCTTGACATGAGAGGCATACAAACACTTGCTGCAGCCTCCACAAACCCACACCATCCACTACACTACATGGCACAACACCCACACATGCCAAGGAACATCAAAACAACACCCAGTAAGTACACGATACCATACACAAATACTATCATCTCTTACACCCTGCCCACCCCAAACCAATCTCCAGAAACACATCCATACTCAAATCACTCATCAATCCATCCAAACACTCAAAAACAACACTCAGCTGCATGCACGACCTCCTGACATCCACCCATCCGAATCCTCCCTTCCCCGTGAGGACAGAGTCCACCTGGCCAGGCTGCGGTGTGGCCATCACCCGGCCCTTCTGACTTATCAGAAGAGGCTGGATGGAGCCATTGTGGATGCCTGTCCAGGATGTAACACAGCACCCCATTCTATTAAACACATCATTGAAGACTGCAACGCACACAACCACACTCGCCAACAACACAACATACACTCTCTGAGGGCACTGTGGGAAAGCCCGGTTCAGGCCATGACCTTCCTCAGGAGCTCGGGGCTGCTCGGCCAGACAGCTTGAGGAACTTCAACAACAACAACCTCTGATATACGTTTCATACACATTCCAGTGTTCATACAGTAGGCCTTTGATATAAAATGAATGAATTTAGTACCATCCATTTAACACAGGCTCAGTAAATACCCTAGTGTGTATGGTAATGAATAACAGAAGCCCGAGATAATATTTAGCAGTCTTCAATGAGGGACTGAGTGACAAATGAAGTGGTGGATACAAATATTTGGTATTAGTACAGAAGTGGACCTTAATTCAGCAGTGTTGCCAGATCCGGCTGGGTCCTAGTATTTTACCCCTGTCATTTATTGTACTTTATCATGATTATTTCCCGGTAGTTTGCCCAGGTTAGGTCCCAGTAGTTTGCCCAGGTTAGGTCCCAGTAGTCTGATGCGGTCTAGGTTAGGTTAGGTTAGGTCAGGTCAGGTAAGGTCAGGCTAATTTCAAAATGCCCCATTTGAATATGCCCTATCTTGGAAATGGGGCATTTGAGGAAGAAAAACCATAGAAGAAAAGTGTCTTAGAATGGTCCAAAATAGTGAGTAATGACAGTAAAATATCTATTATACAGTAAGGTCCACTTCTGTACCTTTACCAAATATTTTTTTACTATATATCCAGGGTCTACTATATGTCGTAGATAAGTACAGTGCTCCAGCTTTCTTTTATTTCTTTATGCAGCACATCTATATATATATTTAGATACGGTATATATATAAAATAATCATGGTACTGAACTTGTGAATACATTTGAACACTAATTATTCAAACCTCAAAAATCTTTGCAGCAATCACGCTTGCCATCTTCTGTTGCTTGACGGGTGAACCAAGCTCTAACATGGTCCTTATTGCTGTCTTGTGTTGTGATCGTCTCTGTTTGAAGAGGCTCTGGACTGTATTGGAGTTAAGGTGGTCTTCTGTATAACATTTGACAGATTGAAGGACAACTAATTCCTCCAAATTGTGCCACAAAACAAATGCCCTGTTAGTAACTTTGAGGTCATGTGCTTCCTGGCTTAGTTTGCAGGAATCAGTAGCCCTCAGTCCACCAACAAAAGATTCTCCCCTCAAGGATATTGTGTACACAGTTGGGATAGAGTAAAGTAAAGTATAGTACAGTTTTCCCAGAAAGACACACATTAGTAATCTGGTAACTGACTTTGGAGGATTTGATTAATAAGGAAGAGAACACTGCTTTCAAATAACCCTTTTTTGAGTATGTCATATGATAGCATTTTTCTTTCTCTTTTATTATAATTTATATATTATATATTCCATAAATTATTATGGAATCTTGTACAAATACAATGCAGGTTTTCTGATATTTCTGATGACCTGTGAGCATATAGACTAGCTTGTTTCATGCTGATATTCAACAGAAATAACTAAGTTTTTCAAAGCATTCCTAAGATTAGTGTCAAAACCACATGAATCCTATATTATAAACCATTCAGAAAAACTTTGTTACATCAAAATAACTTAATATTTGTTCAAAAGTTAAAATTTACCATTACAATCAACGACTAAAAGTGGATTCAGAGCTAGACTTGCTTGAATCCAATATAAATCCTAAATAAATCATTGAGAAATACTTTATTGCATCAAAACTTTTAGTTGCCTCAAAGTAAACATTTACCATTACAATCAACGGCTAAAAATGGAAACAGAGCTCGACTTGCTTGAATCCTATATAAATCCTAAATAAGTCATTGAATGTCAAAACCACATGAATCCTTTATTATAAATCATTGAGAAAAAACCATGCCATCATATACACTGTGAATGTTCTTGAATATGGCCCTTTGTTGTGTTGAAATAACTTATAGCTAGGTGCCCAAAAGTAAAAATTTCCCTTTACAATGAGCGACTACAAATGGATACAGAGCTTGACTTGCTTGGAGATTCCAGCGGCTTCCTCGTCCCCCAAACCCAGACCTTCCCCAGCAGTCGTCACCAACACCAACACCAACGACAACAGGTGACGAAGGAGCAGGTGTGTCAGTAGCATGGTTAGGTTAGGCCTAGACCTGTGTCTGTGTGTGTGTTCCTCTACTCCAGTATGTGTGTGTTCCCTCTAGGCTCTACTCTTGTGTTTGTATGCATGTGTGTGTGTTCCCTCTAGGCTGTACTCCTGTGTGTGTATGCATGTGTGTGTGTTCCCTCTAGGTTCTACTCCTGTGTGTTTGTGTGTGTGTGTGTGTTCCTCTACTGCAGTATGTGTGTGTTCCCTCTACTTCAGTATATATGTATGTATGTATGTGTGTGTGTGGGCTGCGTGTGTGTTTGTGTGTGTTCCCTCTCGTCCAGTTGTCTGTCCTTTCCTAAAAATAAAATACAGTTAGTTATACCAATACAGTTCAGTTAATAAGTCCAGTCCAGTTGCCTTCTCTCCAGTCCAGTCCAGTTTCCTTCTCTTCAGTCCAGTTAGTCCAATATAGTTCAGTCCAGATAGTTAGTCCAATACAGTCCAGTCTAATTTCTTTCTCTCCAGTCCAGTTCCCTTCTCTTCAATCCAATTAGTTAGTACAATACAGTTCAGTCCATTTGTTAATTCAATAGTCCAGTCCAGTCCTGTTAGTCCAATCCAGTCCACCTAATTACTCTCCAGTCCAATTAGTCCAATACAGTCCAAGGAATTATTTCCGAATTACACATGTGCGATATATCTAATTTTCACTGTGATATACTTTCTTAAAGTCAAATTTCCATAAGTCTGATATAGGTCTTACCTTGCGCAACCCCTGGTAGTCTGTTAAGGTTAGGTCCGAGTAATCTGCTAAGGTTAGGTCACGGTAGTCTGCCACGGTCAAGGTTAGGTTAGCTTAGGTTAGGTCTGGCTAATTCTATAACAAACTAATAATATTTGTGCTCGCCAAAAATTGGAAAACCCAAGCCAACTTTTGCCAAAAGCTGGGTGATGAGGTATGGCCAAAACAGGATATTTTCACAATAACTGGATGTTAAAATCGAACGAATGAAAAACTATATTTTGGTCTGAAAATCTCGCACATGTGTAACTAAAAAAAATTTACTCAGTCCAGTTAGTTAGTCCAATAAAGTACACATCATTACTGTATGGTTCGTTAGTACAGTCCAGTTAGTCCAATACAGTCCACTTTATTACTATTATTACTGTATGTTTCGTTAGTACAGTCACAGTCCAGTTAGTCCAACAAAGTCCACTTTATTACTATTATTATTACCTTATCATGACACGTCCCCAGTATTCCCTCAGTTCCTACTCGTGTGTGTGTATATATATGTGTATGTTGTTATCGTGGCCCGGATACATATACATACATACACACAGTTACATACATAAACACACACACAGCTTTACAGATAACAACTCCTCCATGTGTACCTAAATATACTCACACTTACCCTGCTGTGCACATGGCCCATATTCAAGAACCTTTGTTCCCTCAGTACGATTGCTCCATAGACAATTAATTGAGCCATCGTACCGTTACCACACCATCGTATACACCGTCAATGTTCTTGAATATGGCCCATTGCCTTGAAACACCACCTATATAATTGAAGGAGCTTGCTTCATGGCATAGTCAGGAGGAATCAGAAGCCACCAAGTCTCATACACCATCACAGGGTCTTTAATTAATTAATTAAGGGAAGGAACGGAGGGAAAACAAACACCAAGGAAACAGAAGGTAAGGAAGGATAGTAGAAGAATTATTATTGAGAGAGAGTATCATATAGCTCTTGTTGTTATCGTAGCAACTATTTTATTCCTCCTATCTCCTCTTATCACTCGGCTTCCTAACGGACAGGCAGTAGACTCGGTACCTTAATTAATGTAGGCGACGAAAGTATGATATACTGTATAGCTATGGTAGTGGCAGACCCGCCTGACAATCAGCTGCGTTTTGATTAATGAAGGCAACAGAGATACAAATTCACTGGTAGTAATGTGAGTGGAGGGCATTAGGTACACGTCTGGTGGTGGATGGTGTATAATATTCTAATTCTAAAAGGATAAAATACAGATAACTCGTTCCTATTTAAATTCAAAGCAGCGTGTGTGTCATAAGAATGGCATATAATACCAGGAATGTCAAGGGATGACAATTAAGGATCGATATGTCGGTGTCAGAAAATGATGTATTAAATTGAAGTTAGAGGTGAGGTCAAAGGATGACAGAATAAGAGTAATGAATGGAGGTATACTATACCTCCATGAAGTAATATAAGAGGATGACAGATATCTGAGAATGACAGTAATGTCAGACTGACAGATGTCAGAAAATGCATGCAAATGTCAAAGAATGACAAATGTCTGAGGAAACAAATGCCACAAATTGACAGTGATATCAGATAGTGAAAGTGATATCATGATCATAGAAATGTTAGAGAATAGCAGGGATCAAAGGATGTCAACAGGAATGTCATTATCTACATAAATTCCCAATGTTGTGCAGTCAGCTGTGACTGACAGGTCGACCCAGTGCATATCATGATTGTCGGGCCGAAGTATATAATCTGCATCTTGGTACTCTTTACGTATAAGAGAATGTTTTCCTTATTTGAATATTTTTTTGGTCCTTTACTTTATATTTATTAGGCAAAATAAGTTTCAATAGTAAGTTTGAGTTAAATTTTGTAATTAAATGTTGTACTAGTACAATCCCCAGGACAAGATAATATATGGACGAGGCTGGCGTTCCTGGGAAGGCAGTTGTCAGAATATCCACAAAAGTATTTCTGGTTCATTATTTTGTGAAGCAGAAAAACAATATTTGTTCGGGAACAGTAAGAATGCAAATATCAATCCATATAGAAATCTTGACCATATTTGAATGTATACTTCCTTATGATACTATATTTAGTTAATTCCTTACCTCTGTCTATGGACGAAACTGAGAAGAGACAGCATTGAAGGGCGTACTGTAAACCTGTCAGCTGATTGTATACCGATATAAACACTGTAGTTACCATGTTCTTCTTCAACAGGATATTTTTTGTGTTGCGAGAACTACTAAATCTTAGAAAAGCTCCCTTCTGTTATATGAATGAGTAAATGTAAACATGTTTTATTACTCATGGAGGTATAATATACCTCCATGGTTTTATTGCACGTGAATATATTTATGATTTGTTCTCGGTATCATGGCATATATATATATATATATATATATATATAACTGCAGATTATTTACAATATGAACTTTTATGTGTATATCCAGTTGCACAGCTAATAATGATGTATATATACTTTTGTGAATTTCGGAATATCTCTCCAGTCGCCATAGAAATTAATTGACAATAAGCTTACATTATTTCTATTGTATATGTGCTATCAATATGTGCTATCTTCAAGCACAATGAAAAAAGAATTGCCTCCAAATGTCTTCACAAAAAAAGTGTATAGTTTCAATGTAATAAACCGACGTCCGTCTTGTTGGAGTGCAAAGAGATTACAAATAGAATGCATGGCTATTGAAATAAGGTGACATTCAAAACAGATTTGTGTGTAAGGATGAAGTACAATGTGTTTCATAAATCCATCGCCTAGCAATAAAATAACGAAGACCGGCATTATTTCCTAGAAAGCTGCCCAGTCAGAAATATCTGGCAACCAACGCCCAGCAAACATCCCTCCGCGCCAACATCTAGTTCTCTCTACCGGTTGACACACGTAATCTTATATGTAGGAAAGAATCAATTATCAGTATGTCATTGATATTCAGCAATCATATATAATATACTAAAATACAGTGCATTGGTTTCATAACATTTACTAAGGGTTCACTTTTATTATGAGTGAATCAGGTGGTCCAAACAAATGAGGATCTATATTCAACACCTGTAATTGGCCTCACTTTTAAAGTTACTCGGCTTATATAGTTAAAAAATTTTACTCAGCTATAATAATATTATATAATTATAGTGTTCTAATGCAAAAATAGATTTATAGATGTCGATTTTATTAGATAATAGGGTGTGAATTGTCTGCTTGAAATGGAGTGTATCGATCCGCCGTAAAAAGATTTGCCAGAGCTCTTAAGCTCGAGGTGTCACTGTGTGGTGTCTGTCGGGTCTCTTACTAAACCAAGTGGTGAAAACATTGGTATCGGCGCTGAGCAGTGATATTTAGTGCATTGGAGTGTTTACTGTGAGTCAGGCTAATGAGATTTACTGAAAATGGTGCGGCTATCACTAGGCTGAGGTGGGAGAAAATGGTGTAGAGAGTGAGTGAAGTGGTGGTGGTGTTGGTGTTGGTGTTGGTGGAGGAGGAAGAAAGAAGAAGAAGCAAGGCGGCGTATATACATGGTGGTGTTGGTCCTACTGAAGGCTTTGGGGGGCTAAGGAGGAGCTGGCTGGCTGGCTGAGAGAAGAAGGAGGAGGAGGAGGAGGAGTACGGTGAGAATGCAGAAGAGTGATCGCCGTGAACGTGGTGGTGGCGGGGGCGGTGGTGGAGGAGGAGGTGGTGGTGGAGGGGGCAACAAGGATGACCAGGACCCTACGAGGAGAGGTACAAGGGCTAGTGCTGCCACCAGGACCCCCGCCACCATACAACAAGGGTCAAGAACATCATCCTCTTCCAACTCCCTGGAACTCTTTGTCGGACCTAATTTTCGAGTGGGCAAGAAAATCGGATGTGGTAACTTTGGGGAATTGAGATTAGGTGAGTAATTATTGTGGTTGTAACTTAAGGAAAATGTTAGTGGGGAAAGGTGGTGGTGGTGGTGGGTGGGGGGAGAGATTTGGTAGGGTTAACGTTAAGTGGTGGTGGTGGTGGGGGAAGTTTTGGTAGGGTTAAGTGGTGGTGGTGGTGGTGGGGGGAGAGATTTTGTAGGGTTAGGTGGTGGTTGTGGTGGTGGGGGAAGATTTGGTAGGGTTTAGTGGTGGTGGGGAGAGATTTGGTAGGGTTAGGTGATAATTGTGGGGGGGGGGGGGTAGCGATGGTTGTGGGGAGAGATTTGATAGGGTTAGGTGGTGGTGGGGGAGATTTGGTAGGGGTTGGTGGTAATTATGGTGGGGGTGGGGGGATTTGGGAGGGTTAGGTGGTTGTAGTGGTGGAGGGGAGATTTGGTAGGGTTGGATGGTGGTGGAGAGAATAATGGTGATGGGGGGGAAGGTAGTGGTGAGGAGAACATTTGATTGGGGAAGGATGTAGTGGTGAGGAGAAAAATTGTAGGGGAAGGTGGTGGTGGGGAGGAGAAAATTGGTAGGGTTAGGTGGGGTGGGGGTGATGGTGAGACGAGGTGGTTGGGGTGATGGTGAGAGAAGGTGGTGGTGGTGGTGGTGATGAGAGAAGGTGGGGGAAAGTATGGTAGTAGTGGGGAAAATATTGGGTTGTGGAAGGTAGTGGTGGTCTTTGAGGGGAAGGTGAGATTGGTGGGGGGGATGGGGATGAGAATATAGGTGGGGGAAGGTGTTGTCCTGTGGTGGTGATTGGGTGGGGAAAGTATTGGTGGTAGTGAATAGTGGAGATGGTGATGGAGGAATGTAGTGGTGTTGGTAGTAAAGGAAGGTGGTGGTGGTTAGAGGAAGTAGTGGAAGGAGTTGGTGGTGGAGACGGGGGTCGAAGAAACCTCCTCCACTCAATAATGCTATACCTTTTCATTTATAATCCATTGACTGAGGTGTTTCTGTTCGGTTGGCAAAATCTTGTGTTATTCCCCAAGTAAACTATTCGCAGTTTGTAGCATATAAAGATTTAAATGATTTTTAGGCCTACCTGTTGTACACATTAGGCTTATCCTTGAGTTTGCATTTTTCTCTGTGACAGTCTTCTGGTGTTTGTCATATTATCATGGTCTGGGAGTTTAATTGGAAGCCTCATGTTGTTGACAATCTTTCTAGTGAAGTGATTCTTACTTGTACATTATTAATAATTATAATGAAAGAGCCTGTGCCCTTTAATAAAATTGTATGTATACAAATCATGGCCTTGTATTATATTTTCTGGCCTTTGGTTTTGAGAGTCCCAGGTAGGGTAACTTGCTCGTACTTGCTGATATGGAATTGTGTGATATTTTTTAGTTATATAATTAAGCTTAGTTTCGTGTACAAGAATTTAAAGCTGATAAATTACTCTCTGAAGAATTTACACCATGGTACTATGGTAGGTAGACATACCGGGTATATACAGTAGCATAATTTTTCACTTTGGTTTGGCATTATAGTATTCATAAATTATGGGTCAGACCTATTGGCATGCAATGTTTATTCTCTATGGAAACATCAAATGGTATGGCATTGTTTGATTAAAATTCTGTACGGTATTGATAACCAATCTGTTCATTCATGAAGGAGGAGAGTGTGCCCTGTAGTCTGTACAGAGATGTCATTTTAGAATTACATTTTGAAGTTCACTTTATAAGCTCACATTACAATACTCATTCTACAGTATACAGTACATCCAACTGTAAATTAATGATGGTTGACTATTTGAAATGTAGCTTAGGCCCTATAAGAGTTGCTTACCCCTTTACTAGAAGATGTACTGCATTATATTTGAAATCGCTAAATAATTTATACAATATATACCTGGTTAGGCTACAGAACAAGTTCCTTCGAAATGCCAAATGGTTTTGTTTATGGTAGCAGTTACCTTTCTACTCTTGAATTACTGATAGCTCTACTATATATTTTATTGTATCATATGGTATTACAGTACTACCGGTAATACTGTGTATACTGTATATTGGTTTTGCAATAGGCTACCATACTTTATTGGCTATAGGATTGCAATATAATAACAAGCTTCTTATTACAAAGTTAGACTTGGCAAGACTTTAAACAGGGTTGTAATGTTGTAATACACTAGCCTACCTTGACACTTTTATTTTTCCATGAATATCCATGTCTGATCATTCTCAATGTTAGCTTGTGACTTCTAACTCATATTTACAGTAACTTCTGATATGGGACACAAGTGGCCTTTCTCTCCTAATCATACACATTGCCACCAACTTTACTAATTTTTTATTGCCAGTTTGTATTCCTTTAACGTAGTTTTGTAATTTCCCATATTACTTTACGTACCAGCCTGCAGTACTGATATAGCAATAAATATACTGTACTGCTTCCTCATAATACACTAAGTTTAATTTAACATAGCTACCAGGTATGAGTACCAAAAAATAACTTTCATATTGTATTGATAATAAATATATATAATGGGTACCGTATATGATTTTTAAATTTTTGTGTACCATTTTATAATACTGTAGTTGCAATTTATTTATGTATATTGGTACTTTTTATTAATCATAATGAGTTATTGGATGACTGGATTATTGAAGGAGTAATGCATTTGTGTAATGATTGTTTTAAGGTTGCCACATCCACTAAGAACGTGGAAGATAGCGTAGCCAACATAGCCTACTGGTAGTTATATTGCTTTGGATTTTAAGGAGATGATATAGTGTTGGCACATAGCCTATTATGGTGCAACCAATTCCTCCAAATTATTCCAAGAAACAGACTATAGTACGGTACCTAAAGAGGTGATTCTCTCGTTGGTGAATTGGAAGGCTACTGATTCCTCCAAACTATGCCAGGAGACATGCGACAACCTCAGTTATATCAATATGGGATCTGTTTCGTGGCATAGTTTGGGGGTATCACTAGACCTTTCAATTTACCAAACAGAAAATTTCCCCTTAATTTAAAATATATACTACTGTATGAGTAGTATAAGTACTACTGTATGAGTGAGAAGGCAATTGATATATGTGGAGTGGTTGAGAGAGTGAAGCGTAATACATTGAGATGGTTTGGACATAGCCTATAGAGAGAATGCAAGGTGAGGAGTTTGTAAAGAAGGTGTACGATAGTGAAGTTGTGGGACCTGGTGTGAGAGGCAGACCTCAGGTTAGATGGCAGAACAGAGTGGAAGAGTATGTAAAAGAGAGAAATGTGAGAGGGCTTGACCAAGTAAGGAGGGAGTGTTGGAACAGGGAGAACTGGAGGTACTTCTGCCGTGGCCACCCCCTTGGGGGGAGTTCCCGGAGGGAATGAGGCGTCAGAGCTATAGATAGATAGATAGACTACTGTAACCCCTTAAGAACCATTCATTATGTAAAATTAGTGTACCATTGAACACATAGGCCGAAGCTAAATCCATGTTGAAGAAATGGGTGTATTTTCTGAGAAGGCAATTACTGTACTGTTCTTGTTTTCATGTAAAGTGAACTTACTAGTACATTTTTTAGCTGTAAAAGTACTGTCAACAATTTTTCATGATCATAGGCATAGTGAATTAGACAGGCATAGTATTGACTCAGATTTAGCTTATATTTTTTAACCCGCATATTACAGTTGGTGTTTGCTATCTACAGTACATCTTGATTGTACTGTAGTATTATTAAATACTTGTATATTTTGAGGTTATAATATGAACAGTTGGGGAATAATGTATTTGAACACTGTTGGTAGCTTCTGACAACAGCGCCAATAGTAAACACATCAGTGAGAGAAAGTATTTATGAATTAAAAGATAGCTTTTATTACACTGTTTGTGGTTTGTCGACGTCTCCCAATATCAGTTATCGTTATGTAATAATGGATGAATTTTGTCTATTGCTACTGTGTTTATCCCAGGCATTGTTACCAGAAGCCACCAACGGTGTTCAGATACTTTGTTCCCCAACTGTACCATATGTACACTCGCGGTCAGATATTGTGTCCTGATCCCTTGGCTAGATGAATCGCAACTTGCCGAGCATTGATGATTCAAACAACTGTGTGTTGTATGGAGACACACCGTTGTTCGAACCTTCAAAGCTAGACTGTTTGCGATTCATCTTGCCAGGGGATCGGGACACAATTTCTGACCGCGAGTGTACAATATCTGTTGCTATATTTATAATTATATATACAATTGATTCCTAATAGTTGGGTTTTCTTTATTTTTTCAGGAAAGAACTTATACAACAATGAACATGTTGCCATCAAATTGGTAAGTACTTTTCATATGTTGCAAGTTTTTATAATGTTTAATGCATTTTTGTTTTAATCTAATGCTGCAGGGGGAATATTGAAACTTATGAAAGTAGCTGACCATTCCAAAAGTTGTAATTTACAGAGCACTATATTACTGTTAATGCTGAATATTAGCTGACAACCAAATATTTCTCTAACTGGAAGCTCATACTTTGGTCAATGTCCATTCTGTAGTAACTTCCACTCCAGGATATGATGATTACTTTGCAATACACGTCCTGTCTTGATCAGTGGGGAATTTGTATGTCATGCCTTTAATATGTCATGAAAACAAAGGTGTCCATTAGCCCAGATTAGGACATAACACAAAAAATATGGGGATGTTTTCTCATTTTTTAAAATTCCACAGGTGAGGACATTAGGCAGGCTCCTTGTCTGTAGTCCTCACCAAAATTATAAACCCTTCAATTATAGAATAGAATCCTATTTACTACAACACTTTAGGTATTTTCATAGGACTTTACCTGTTACTCTAGAGTCTAGATTGTGTTTATTGAGTGAGATAAAGTTGCTTCCACTTGGTTGTAAGCTTCAAGGGCTACTTTGACTTACAACATTAGTTAATATGCTGGTAATTCTAGTACAGTAACCAGTAAATAAGGAATATGACTAGTTTTAATATTTTGTAATGTTCTGTATGGTATAAAGTATCTTTAAATGTATGCAGGATAAATAAACAAGTTGGTTTGTTTGTTTGTGTCAAATAATATACAGTGTACCAGACTGTAGGTGGATGAGTACAGTGTAGTGTAGTGGGCATGAAGTGTCTTCTGTTGGAGTGTGAGCTGCATATTAAACTGTAGTTATAATGGTACAGTCGCAGTCAAAAATAATCATCCATATAGGGGTAACTCACGTAAGAGTTTGACAGCTTCCCTCTGTTCCTTAGCTGATACTTTCCAATAAATAGGTTAACTACCATCTTTTAATTTAATATAAGCAGATACTCCCTACTTAAAACAATAATATCATATGTGAACGTTAAAACATTAGACAGCAAATGGTTTGAGATACCCATATGAGGATGATTATTATTGACCGCGACTGTACATAGAGCCCAACATGGATGAACATGGCAAAAGACTCATCATGCCACCATTGTGATAGATCGTTTAAAATTCCATGGATGGCCGAAGGCATTGAACACGTGCTGGACATCTACCAAAAGCTTACAACAATGATAAATATTGTGTCGTTCTCTTTAGAAATTATTGAAAATAAGATAAATCAATTGTACAGTATATGCTCATTGATTGGGGAGTGAAAAACCATGTGATTAACTAGAACAATTCACAATCATGAAAGGCCATTTGATATGTTAGTGAATGACTTTGCTTTACTAAATTAACTCTGCAGATACTTAATTTAATGCAGATGAAGTTGACTCAATCTATAACTACAGTATATAGTGGAAGCTGGCAGTAAGCAAAATTGTTTTCACAGACAGTTTTCTTTTAATTAACTTTACCTGGAAAAATACTGGGATGTGTTTTTGTATTATTGTTTTATCTGTATTGCAGTGAAACATGTGCAGTATAGGGCTGTATTTCTTAGTGATAGCTTGGTGTGTAATACATACTGTACTGTGTACCGGTATAGGCTATACTGGTATATATATATATACAGTATGTCTGTATAATTACATTAATTGTGATGTAATAATGTTAGTTGTACTGTACTGTATTGAGCAATGTTATGAGATAGAAACTAGTACAGTACAGTACTTTATTGACAGTGAAACAAGGTACCGGTATATAGTGTTATGTTGTGTATTGTGTAGTTGTGGTGATAGAGCAAAGTGGTAGGTGAAGTGTACTTATTTCAATGTACAATAATGATACTGATATAGCTTTGTTTATGTTTTCACAGGAGCCAATCAAAGCCAAGGCCCCCCAGCTTCACCTCGAGTACAGATTCTACCGCATGCTGGACGCTGTGGGAGGTAAGATAGTTTGTTTACTTTTTGTTGATATGTAATTGTATTTTATTGCTAAGTGCCATCATACCCATCCATCCATCTTCCTTCTACCAATCACTACTTAAAATTTAAAATTTAATCTATTGTTACCACCCATATGTAAAGTACAATTGGAAACGAATTGGATTGCCAGCTGCCATAAGGAGCCATTTGTACCAACCACGTGGCTTGTGAAATGATTAAGTCCGTGTAAAAAAAAAAAAATTATTTCATCAGTGTCTATGTAAAATGAAGTGGTGGATACAAGTACAGTATTTATATACTTTTTGTCAAAGGCTTATTAATCACACACAGATCATTGCCACTTCTGTCTTTTTCACCAAACATGGGTACAGTTTTGTTTTTCCTTGTCATATCACGCCCATCGTCTCACATCACCACGATTATTCACGTAGCATTTTCATAAATAATTTTCTATGTTCAGTGTGACATCTTTTTTTGCATTTATGTTTACCGTGTGTTAGTGTGTAATTTTGAAAAGTATAATGTTGTGTGTATTGGTGTGAAAGGTACATTAACTTTTGCAGTATACCGTGGTGTATGTGTGAATGTACTGTGTGTATGAAGTTAAAGTACTGTACTGTGTGCTCTTACGGAGTTGCTGGTAAATCTGGAGCAACTGATTCCTACAAACTATTCCAAACAATAGGACAACATTAATTTGTTAATCAATCCCTGTTTCCTGGCATACCTTGGAGGAATCAAAGTACTCTAATGTACAGTCGGCAAAAAAAGTTTCGTTACCACCCCTACGTTAATTTTAATATGGGTAAGCCCGGTAGGGTTGGTACTCCGCCGACTGGGCAGCTGTGACTCGTGTCATCCGGGACATGCTGGACGGGAATTGTCATTGCCCCGGCAGTGTCAACTTTTCTATATCAGAAGTTTAGCTGATTTTAAATTAAATTTTGAGTGTTGAAGAACTCTACCATTTAACTATTCCTTATTAAACATAAGGAAATGCGTTTGAGTATTTTAGAACAAGAATAACCGTGAAATATCCAGAAAAAATAGCACTACCTGAAAGAACGTCATTCCTACTTGGCTGCCCATGACACACTGAGGGGCAGTGGCCAGGGCACGGACTCATGGAGGCCAGAGGGTGGCGGAGGTATGACACTCACCAGTCAGGTGTACCAACATTACATCACACTGTTTTAGGGATAGTAACGAAACTTTTTTTGCCGACTGTACCAAGAGTCTATTATCCCCCCTTAAGTACAGTACGGCACAGTACCCTTTATATTTGCATGTCCCTACCAATATATCACACACACATACAAGTTAGTATAGTAGTGAGTATCCCCGCCTGTCACGCAGGAGGCCGGGGTTCGATTCCTCGCAGGGGAGGATAATCTTTTAAACGGCTGATGGTGTAGCGCACTCGGCTCACAACCGAGAGAGCCCGGGTTTGAATCTCCGGTCGAGTGGAGAAAAATTGGGATTGTTTCCTTAAAGGTTGTAACCCGGGTTCACCTAGCAGAGAACAGGTCGAGGAGTTGTGATCTCGCCATCCAGGTGTGTATGGTGTGTGAAAAGGTTGCAGCCTTACCCAAAGATCGGTCACTAAGAGCTCTGAGCTCATTCCAGGAGGGTAACGGTTGGTGAGCATGTGTCCAGCACGTGATCAAGACCGTAGGTTAATAACACACACACAGAGCTAGCCTACTGCTTGCTTGACCTTACCTCGAGTAGACATATAACCAAATGTCAAAGCTACATAAGGAAGAGGAGGAAAATAACTGGCTACACTCACACATATTATTATAACACTTTAAAGGGGTAGTACAGTTGACAGATTTGGCACAACTGATCCCTTCCAAAATATTCCATGCATCATGCACGACACCTTAATTTGTTTTGATAATTAATTTGATATAAAAAAGTCACGTAGGCTTTCTTTAATTAAAGGGGTAGTATAGTCAGTTGTAGATTTGGTGCAACTGATCTCTCTAATCTATACCAAGCATAAATACACCATTTTTTTGTTAATTAATCTGGTATAAAGTCATTGTAATAATATTTTAAAGGGTAGTAGCCTATATATTGTTGACAGATTTGGTACAACATATCCCTCCCATACAATTTGGGACACCTTACTTGTTAATCTTATATAAAGTCACATATAACACTTCAAAGGGTAGTAGCCTATAATATAGAGTTGCAGATTTGGCACAACTGATCCCTCCCAAACTATTCCCTCCTCTAACTATTCCATGACACCCTTTTTGCTAATTTAATTGATAATAAAGTCACGTATAACACTTATAGGGGTAGTAGCCTATATGTATAGTGTTGGCAGGTTTGGTACAAGTGATTCCTCCCAAACTATTCCCTCCCTCAAACTATTCCACGCACTATGACAGCTTTTTTGCTAATTTATCTGATATAAAGTCACGTCGTATAACACTTTAAAGGGTTAGTACAGTATAGGCCTAGTGTTGACAGATTTGATGCAACTGATCTCCGCTCAAAACTATTCCCCGCATCGTGCAGGACACCTTTTTTGTTAATTAATCTGTTTCCTGGGATACTGGATATTTAGTATATACCGATTCTTAAGGCTCGTGACTGTGCACTAGACTCTTTATTATTCTTCCGTGTGATGATCAGGTGTCTGTTTGGTTGGCTGGCTGGTGTGTGGTGGGCATAGTGTGTACTGCAGTAGCTGGCTCCTTGTCATTTGAGCCGTGGAGCGTGGTGAGGCTGTTATAATGATCTTTCTCTGTTTGTGTGTGTGTGTTATGGGATAGGATATTGTTATGAGAGAGTGAGAGAGAGTGAGGTCATTCTAAATACAGTACCGTAGGTGACATAAACAAACACGTCTACCATTGACAGTTCACTTATCATAACCACACATTACATTAACCTGTGTATGTCTAAAGCAAATATTTATATGTTGTCCACCAGAGATAGCCTGAACAGGAAAGAACATACCTAATTTATATCAGCAAATAATAATCTACGTATAGTACCGTACATTTACTTATATATATTATATTCGTAAGCAGACAATGCACCAACTTCCTTGTATTTTAATCTCATATATATATATATACACTTAATTACTGTAGATATGTATATACTGTACAACCATGGCTGAAAGTCCATGAGCAGATGTATATATATATATACTTTAATTAGATATGTATGTACAGTCGGCAATCCAAAATCCCTTGCCCACCTGAGTCGATGCCCGAGATCTGGTGTAAATAATTACCCAGTGTGGTTTTGAAATGTCCAGTCCTGCACACAAGGCTTAGATAGATTACACAGTGATGCAGGTGTGTGACTCAAACAGATGGATAACATGTCATTGTTCTCATGTACTGTGACGTTATTGTTTGGATAAATATGTGATTGGTGGTGGTGGTGTTGACGGTGGCCTGCCTATAGTACGATGACTGGCCTAGACACAATACAAAACCATCGTCAACACCACCAATTCATTAAGGGGATGGTTAATTTTGGTACATTGGAGTGCCTTGATTCCTCCAAAGTGTATCATGCAGGAAACATCAGGACCAGATGAACAAAAATAATAGTGGCCTGTTTTTGCTTGGAATAGTTTGTAGGAATCAATTGCTCTATATTTACCATCAACAACACTGTACTTCCCCCCCATAAGGCCCTTGGTACCACGCAGAAAGTGCAACAAAACATTATTATTATTTTATCTATATTATTATTCCCCCTAAAGGCCCTTTTTACCACGTAGAAAGTGCAACAAAACATATTATTTATTTTTATTATTTATTATTTTTATTTATTATTATTTTATTTATTTACTTTTTTTGAGTGGCCATACGTGTAGCCTACCCCAGCCAGCCAGCCAACCAACCAACCAGCCCTTTAAAAGCCGTGGAAATTACCGTCAGCGACTTTACAAACCAGTCATGTTGAAGCGACATTTTTAGTTCCCCCTTAAAGCTGCACTCTCAGTACCGGACCACACACACACACACACACACACACACACATCGTTAGACACACAAACACACACACACACACATCGTTAGACACAAACACACACACACACACACATCGTTAGACACACACACACACATCGTTAGACACACACACACACATCGTTAGACACACACACACACACACACACGTTACGACTTACGAACTGGCACCAACTCGCCGAGGTGTATGTGTGTGTCGTCCAAGAGGGTGAAAATAACTCCCTTGACACATAACCGTTCTGCTGTGGATATTCTTAGAGAGAGAGAGAGAGAGAGAGAGAGAGAGAGAGAGAGAGAGAGAGAGAGAGAGAGAGAGAGAGACTGACTGACTGACTGACTGACTGACTGACTGAGAGAATTGACTGACTGACTGACTTGTTAGGAGCGGGTTAAAGTTGTTGTACACATTTTCCTTATTGTCGTTGATATTACAAATGGTCTTAACTATATACACATACATATACCACACTATGTTAAAATGATCTAATGAATTCATTTAATTTGTAATATAGAAAAAACTTAAACTGCGTGGATTGTTTATAGTTTAATCAGTACGGTATGTGTGGTTTGGGTGTGATGAGTTGACGTGTTGATAATGTAGTGGTTGGGTATAGTAGTGTATTGTGTGTGTGTTGTTGGGGCATTGTATTATGTGCTTTCTTGGGTATTGTGTTTGTGTGTGTGTGTGTGTGTTTTGTTGGGGCATTGTAGTATGTGCTTTGTTGGATATTGTGTTGTGTTGGGTATTGTGTGTGTTTTGTTGGGGCATTGTATTGTTTTGTGCTTTGCTGGGTATTGTGTGTATGTGTGTGTGTTTGTTTGTTGTTGGGGTATTGTATTGTTATGTGGCTATGTGCTTTGTTGGGTATTGTATTGTGTGTAGTATTGTCCCAGGTAGAGTTATGGTGTGGTGTGTTGGATATAGTGGTGTAATATGGTGTTTTATTGGGTATGGTGTGTAGTGTATTGTGTTGTCCAGTGTCGTTTCAGATTAGGTGGTGATGGTGTAGTGTGCTTTGGTTGATATGATGTAGGCTTGTGCATTATTATTATTTAGTTTAGCAAGGTGTGGTATAATAGTGATAGGGAGATACAGTTTTAATATCGTGATGTACAGTATATTGGTATAATCAGTGTAGTGTAATGATATACAGTAGTAGATAATTGTAGTATAGTAATGAAGAGTACAGTAAAGTTTGGTACGGTGCTTTATAGTACTGTATAGTGTAGACCAAATATAGTGTGGAGTATAGTGTAGTACATTTAGACCTTCAGTAAATTATAGTGTAGTGTACTTAGAGTAATATAGTACAGTGCAGTGTGTAAGAAAGTTCATGGTGTTGACAGTCTCTTGGTAACGGTACAGTGACTTCCAAAACACAACTCTGAGCCATTGTTTACATATGGTGTTGACGATGGCTGTGTTGTGTTTGTATGGAGTCATCGTACCGTACCACGCCTTCGTATGCATAGTAAATGTTCTTAAATATGACCCACAGTCTCATATGAGTTTATAATGGTATAATTCGTGTAGTAATAAATTAGCAATTGGTAAATTTTCACGAGAATTGCATCCATTTCATTTATTTTCTAAAAATTTTGTATGTATGTGTGTGTGTGTGTACTGTGGTGTGTGGAATTATTAGCTACCGTACTGTCGTGGACATAAGTTTCAATACACATATGGGTAGCCCAGAGAAATTGCTAACTCATGTATGTAGTCACGTTGTCATATGATAGAATTGTTTTGAATAGTGAGTAGCTGCTTGTAGTAAATTAGAAGGTGCTACTTAAACTACTCGAATACTTATTGGAAAGTTTCTCAGCTAACGAACAGAGGGAAGTTGTCTGTCAAACTTTTACACGAGTCACCCCAGCGTGGATGATGATTATTATTATTGTCCACGACTGTACCCACTCACCCCTAACTTGTGTCGTGACCTTGACCGAGTTGGTGTGTACTTGGAGGCAGCTATGTAGGACTTAAGGGACCCTGTGATGTAGTTAGAAAATTGGAGGTAAACGAGTCCTTCAAATATTGCCACGAAACACACACACACACACACACACACACACCTATATGGAAGGAGCTTAAGGAACTTGTCTCGTGGCATGGTCAGGGGGAATCAGACAACTCCAATTTTCATACACGATTACAGGGTCCTTAATTAATTAACTAGAGTAGGAATTGGGTGTTGCAGGGACAGACAGACACTTGTACCCGTGGATATAATACGTACAGTCGGCCTCAGAAATTCATACACACAGCATTGGTTAAAAGGGGTCTGTATTCTGCAACATACGGTAGGCATTGTTCTGCTGACTGATATAAATATTAGCAAAATAACATTACTAGGAATGTTTTTGTGTGTTAGAAAATTCAAGTACTAAAATTTCTTGTTGTTACGAACCCTTGATGTCACAGTGGTGTATACGAATTCCTGAGGCCGACTGTACATTGCAGTGTGTGCGTGTGTGTTCTTGTGTGTGCGTGTTCTTGTGTGTTCTTGCGTGTGTGCGTGTTCTTGTGTGTACGTGTGTTTTTGCGTGTGTTTTCTTGTTCGCGTGTGTGTATATAGGCCGGAAATATCGATAGAAAAAAATATACTACTGTTTTTAGATAATGAAAGCTAGAACGATGAATAAATAAAGGTCACAATATCGGTTAACATGAGGCAACACAAACCCCAAGCTTAATTAAGGTGGAGATTATGTATATGCCACGAAACAGATATCCTATTAGTACTGTACCACCGAGAGTTTCTTCTGTTTCCTGGCCATAGTTTGGAGGAATCCGAGACTTTCCAATTAACCAACTAGAGAATATCCCTTTATTTATCAACACCACCTCGATATGATA
>JAWQEG010001312.1:0-15000 GCA_033782935.1 Petrolisthes cinctipes | reverse complement strand
CCTCCCCCCTTCTCCTCTTCCCTCCATCCCTCCCCCCCCCTTCTCTTCCCTCCCTTCTCCTCTTCCCTCCATCCCTCCCCCCCTTCTCCTCTTCCCTCCATCCCTCCCCCCCCTTCTCCTCTTCCCTCCATCCCTCCCCCCTTCTCCTCTTCCCTCCATCCCTCCCCCCCTTCTCCTCTTCCCTCCATCCCTCCCCCCCTTCTCCTCTTCCCTCCATCCCTCCCCCCCTTCTCCTCTTCCCTCCATCCCTCCCTTCTCTTTCCTCTTCCCTCCATCCCTCCCTCCCTTCTCTTCCCTCCCTCCTCCTGCTCCTCCAACATGCTGAGACAGGTTCTGGCTCGTTGTGGTACCTCGTGCGATAGCCAGTCTAAAAATAGCTTGGTCCTGCCAGTCTTCACACACACACACACAGTTTATGCCTCTCCCCCCCCCCCCTCTCATCGTAGCTTTGTCCTGCCTGCTCTCTCTCTCTCTCTCTCTCTCTCTCTCTCGTTATGTTTACTACACTATACATCTCTTTCTTTCTGTAATCAGTCCTCTCTCTCTCTCTCTCTCTCTCTCTCTCTCTCTCTCTCTCTCTCTCGTTATGTTCACTACACTATACATCTCTTTCTTTCTGTAATCACTCCTTTGTATTCTCTCTCTCCTTATTTGTTTTGCCCTTGTCTCTCTCTCCCTCTTACCTCCTATTTTTCTCTCCACTCCATCTCTCTTTCCTCTCTCCAACCCCTCTTCTCCTTCCCTTCCTCGCCACTACATCCCCCCACCCCCCTCTCTCTCAATTAGACTATACACTATCTCCCTCTGTCATTTCCCTGTCCACCCACTCTCCTCCGTCTCCTTTCCTCCATCACTCTTCAATCGCTACCTCTTCTCCCTCCCTTACTCCCCTCTTCCCCATTTCCTTTTCATCATTCCCTCCCTCACTCCCTCATCTCCTCTTCATCACTCCCCCTATCTCCTTTTCATCACTCCCTCCTTCCTTCTCTCCCTCCCTCACTTCCCCTGACTGCAATTTCAATAAACCATGTATCATTATTATTATTATTATTATCATCTCCTTTTCATCACTCCTTCCATCCTTTCTCTAGTCGCTTTTCGTCTCACTCCCCCTTTCCTCCCTTGCCTTGTTTATTTTCCTCCCAAACCCATATTTGCCTTTACCTTCCCTCCCTCTATCCCCTTCCCCTCCTCTCCCTTCCCTCTTCTCTCCCTCCCTCCATCCCCTTCCCCTCTTATCTTCCTCCCCCTTTACCTTTTCTCTCCCTCCCTCTCCTTCCCCTCCTCTCTCCCTCCCTCCCCTCTCCCTCCTCTCTCCCTCCCCTCTCCCTCCTCTCTCCCTCCCTCCTCTCTCCCTCCCCTCTCCCTCCTCTCTCCCTCCCTCTCCCTCCTCTCTCCCTCCCCTCTCCCTCCCCTCTCCCTCCCCTCTCCCTCCTCTCTCCCTCCTCTCTCCCTCCCCTTCTTCTCTCCCTCCTCTCTCCCTCCCCTCTCCCTCCCCTTCTTCTCTCCCTCCCCTCTCCCTCCCCTCTCCCTCCCTCTTCTCTCCCTCCCCTCTCCCTCCCTCCCCTCTTCTCTCCCTCCCCTCTTCTCTTCCGCCTCCCCTCCCTCCCCCTTACCTTTTCTCCCCTCCCTCCTTCCTTATCTCTCAACTCTCCGTCTCTCGCCTTATATGATATCTCCCCCCCCCCCGTATCTATCCTCTCCCTCCATCTACTTTCTTTCTCTTACTGTCTATCCTGTCTTTCTACCCTCCCCCTCCATCCCTATCCTATCCCATTACATACCCTATCTCCTCCCCCTTCACATCCCTATCTATACCCCCTCATACCCTGTCTTCTACCCCCCCTCCATCCCTATCTCCTCTTCCTATACCCCATCTCTATTCCTCCCCCTCCCATACCCTCTCTTTCTCTATTCCTCCCCCTCCCATACCCTCTCTTTCTCTATTCCTCCCCCTCCCATACCCTCTCTTTTTCTATTCCTCCCCCTTCCCATACCCTCTCTCTATCCCTCCCCCTCCCATACCCTCTCTCTATTCCTCCCCCTCCCCTACCCTCTCTTTCTCTATTCCTCCCCTTCCCATACCCTCTCTTTCTCTATTCCTCCCCTTCCTATACTCTCTCTCTCTCCAGTTTTATTTAACATGTCCAGACTGTCTATAATCAGCTTTTGGTTTGTTCCCAGAATTGTTGTTGTTGTTTGTATGTTGTTGCCACGGTGTTACTTCTGTTATTGGGTCAGAGGTATTTATATAGATTTCTACAGCAGCACACACACACCGGCTTACTCTGTTGATGTGTGTGTGTGTGTGTGTGTGTGTGTGTGTGTGTAGATAGAGTTGTTGTTGATAATATTATACGGTTCAGGGGTATTTATATTGATTCTTACAGCAGCATACACCGGCTTACTCTGTTGATATGTGGTACTGTGTGTGTGTGTGTGTAGATCGAGTAATATTAAACGGTTCATAGTTTGATAGGAGACATAAGTTGTGTGTGTGTGTGTTTTTGTTATTTTGTGTGTTTGTGTATATGTGTGTTTGTGTATGTGTGTGTTTGTGTATATGTGCGTTTGTGTGTGTGTTTGTTTGTTTGTGTTTGTTTGTGTATATGTGTGTGTGTGTGTGTGTGTTGTCGGCCAGGCGCCCCAGGTCGTGACCCGGCACCGTTAGCCCTCCTGTGTATCGACCTTGCTGCTCCCTCAACCCTTCCCTCCCTCACTCCCAACCTCCCTCACTCCCAACCTCCCTCACTCCCAACCTCCCTCAACCCTTCCCTCACTCACTCACTCCCAATCCCTAATTTAATCCCACTCCTGTAGTGCGAGTTATTCTTTCCCTCCCCATGTGACACTATTATTGTTTTCACTCGTATTTCATTCATTGTGTTGTGTACAGTAATGGAAAAATAAGTGATTGATTCTGGTTCCTCCCATCTACCTACCTAACAACCACTGTCTACCTTCCTTCTATCCTCTTCCACATCCACATCCCCATATGTGACTCCCTCTCCTCTCCTTTCCTCTCGTATCTTCTTCCTGTGCAGTTTTTTTTTCTACTTCTGCACAGGTGTTTCTTCCACAACTTTTCTAGCCCGCCTTTGCCGGAGGGAGAGGTGGGTGGGGAGGAGCCTTCCACTTTACTATCCTCTACCTCAGACATGTAAAAACCATAGATGTAGAGTAGTTACACAGGCAGCCTTGTGAGGCCCACCAGGGCTGTGGTTGCCTGTTCCTCCTTTGTATTCCTTTTCCTCCTTTGTATTCCTTTTCCTCTCCCCTCCTCATTTCTTCCTTCCCCTGTCACCTTATTCATTGCCCCCTCCCTTACAACAAGCACTATCCCTCTCCCTCTCTCTTTCATTATTCCCTCTCCATTATTTCCCACTCCCTCCCCCCTCCTCCCCTACCCGCCTTCATTATTCCCCCCACCCTCCTTCATTTTTCCCTTAATTATTTTCCCCACCCTCACGACCCTCCCCTCCACCCTCCTTCATTTTTCCCTTAATTATTTTCCCCACCCTCACGACCCTCCCCTCCTTCCCCCCTTCCACACGAGCCTCCCCCCGTCCACACGACCCACCCCTCCTTCCCATGACACCCACACCACTCATTATTCCTTTTTTCTCTTCCCTTCATTATTCCCTCTTGCTACTTTGAATTCAATTTCCTCATTCCTCTTTCATTATTACCCCTTTCCTCATTCCCATTTTCCCCCTTTCCCATTCCTCATTCCTCTAAATAATTACCCACCTTCCATCCATCCATCCCCACCTTCCATCCAACCATCCCCACCTTCCATCCATCCATCCCCACCTTCCATCCATCCATCCCCACCTTCCATCCATCCATCCCCACCTTCCATCCATCCATCCCCACCTTCCATCCATCCATCCCCACCTTCCATCCATCCATCCCCACCTTCCATCCATCCATCCCCACCTTCCATCCATCCATCCCCCCTCCCCACCATCCATCCCCCCTCCCCACCATCCCCCCTCCCCACCATCCATCCATCCACACCCCCTCCCCACCATCCATCCATCCACACCCCCTCCCCACCATCCATCCATCCACACCCCCTCCCCATCCATCCATCCATCCCTCCTCCCCACCTTCCATCCATCCATCCCTCCTCCCCACCTTCCATCCATCCATCCCTCCTCCCCACCTTCCATCCATCCCTCCTCCCCACCTTCCATCCATCCCTCCTCCCCACCTTCCATCCCTCCTTCCTCCCCACCTTCCATCCCTCCTCCCCACCTTCCATCCACCCATCCCCTCTCTCCCCCACCATCCATCCATCCATCCATCCCCTCTCTCTCCCACCATCCATCCCCCCTCCCCATCACCCCCCACCCACGAATCTGACCCTTCTATTGTTCACGGTACCCCCCACCCCCCTACCCCACATCCACCCAACCCCGGACTATCACCCAACCCACTCACTCACCCTCATCATCCTCCCTCTCCCTTTTCTCCTTATTCCTCCTCTCCCTTTTCTCCTCCTTTTCCTCCTCATCCCCCCCTATATTTTTCCTCCTCATCCCCTCTCTCCCTTTCCTCCTCATTCCCCCTCTCCTTTTCCTCATTCATCCCCCCTCTTCCTTCTCTCATTTCTCCTCTCATTTCTCCTCTTTCTCCTCCTCTTTCTCCTCCACCCCTCCTATTCCTTCTTTCATTTCTCCTCTTCCTCCTCCAATTACTTCTCCACCCCTCCTATTCCTTCTTTCATTTCTCCTCTTCCTCCAATTATTCCTCCACCCCTCCTATTCCTTCTCTCATAATTATCTCCTCTTCTTCCTCCAATTAATTACTTCTCCCTGCTATTCATCGCTCTTGTTATTATTTCTCACGAAGTCAGTTATTTATATTCATCCAATCCCTAAACCCTTCATCTCCTCTAGGACAATGTAAACAAACCTGGCAGTCTCTTGTAGATGTATTATTTATTGTCAAGGAAGGCTGCTACAGATTCCTCCAAACCCTGCCACAAACAAAACACGTCACTCCAGTATAATATAATAGAGAGGGATCTGTTTCCTTGTATTATTATTGGACTCCAACATTTCACAACACAACAAACAAATGACCCAAAGGAAGAGTCGTACACTGTTGCCACCTTGGGATGTTTGTCTGTATGTATGTATATCTGTCTCTGTATGTTTGGGTGTAGTATGTCTGTAATGTACTGGTATGTCTGTCCCTGTATGTAAGTATGTATATATGTCTGTCTGTATGTATGTATGGATTATGTCTACATACGGTATATATGTAGGCCTATGTATGTATATGTATGTCTGTATATATGGATGAATTATGTCTGTATTTATGTATGTATATGTCTGTCTGTATATATGGAAGAATGATGTCTGTATATATTTATGTATATATATATGTCTGTCTGTGTGTCTGTGTTCATGTGAGCCTCTGACCTTTACCTCGGTGACTCACGTCTTCATAAACATCTCGTGCAAGGATAACTTACTTTGTTTTTATTTAATTTTTTTACTATATTTTAACACGGTCGGGTTTTGAGAGACATATATATATATATTTTCCGTATATGGTTCAGAGGTGCTTCGTTTTCACAGGTATGTACAGTCACCGGCAAAAGTCCTGTCTCGGGAGAATGATAGATATTTATAGTCATTTATTTGAGTGAATCTTAACGAAACATTATAACCTAAAAATATGATAACAGCTTTGGTTTCCCATCATTTTTTCATGGGATGGTGTTGATTGCATAGATTATTTATTTATATATTCACCCTCAACACCACAGATCCAACACAACAACAACAACAACACGACAACACACTCTGGGTCGTATTTATAGGGAAGAACATTGATGGTGTTGACGGTAATGGTACGATGACTTTGTATTGTGTGTGTGTGTGTGTGTGTGTGTGTGTGTGTGTGTGTGTGTGTGTGTGTGTGTGTGTGTGTGTGTGTGTGTGTGTGTGTGTGTGTGTGTGTAGTCCATCGTATAGCGGTACCACACTATCGTCAATACTATGAATAATGTGTTGTTCTTTCTTGCCTATACAGTCACGCCCAGTAGTCCTTCCTGCCACCAACACTTTCCAATGAAACGGCCTCGAAAAATATTATGTTGCGAAACTATATATACAGGGTGGTGAAAAATAAAGTGTGTTGACAGTCAGTAGCTATTAACATTAATTACTTCAACAACAAAATAAAACAATAAACACACACACACACACACAGTTAGTCTCGTAAGCGTTTAAAGTGCCTGCCCTCAACACACACACACACACACACACACACACACACACACACACACCTCCAATTATCTGACTGCATCACGGTGTCCTTAATCTTTGAGTGGGGACAGAGGATTCAGAGTGTGTAGGCTACTTGGTAAACATTGATATTTTGTAGGTGTTATGAAAGTGTTATTGTTATTGCCTCTTATCCCACAATCCACTTCTTCCTTCCCTTCTTTATTTAATTTCTCTTATTTTTCCTTCTCCCGTTCTTCCTTCCTTCTGTCTTTCCTCCCTTCCTCCTCTCCCTTCCTTCAACCATTCCTCCCTTCCTTCAACCATTCCTCCCTTCCTTCCACCATTCCTCCCTTCCTTCCACCATTCCTCCCTTCCTTCCACCATTCCTTCCACCATTCCTCCCTTCCTTCCACCATTCCTCCCTTCCTTCCACCATTCCTCCCTTCCTTCCACCATTCCTCCCTTCCTTCCACCATTCCTCCCTTCCTTCCACCATTCCTCCCTTCCTTCCACCATTCCTCCCTTCCTTCCACCATTCCTCCCTTCCTTCCACCATTCCTCCCTTCCTTCCACCATTCCTCCCTTCCTTCCACCATTCCTCCCTTCCCTTCACCATTCCTCCCTTCCTTCCACCATTCCTACCTTCCTTCCACCATTCCTACCTTCCTTCCACCATTCCTACCTTCCTTCCACCATTCCTACCTTCCTTCCACCATTCCTACCTTCCTTTCACCTTTCCTCCCTTCCTTTCACCTTTCCTCCCTTCCTTTCACCTTTCCTCCCTTCCTTTCACCTTTCCTCCCTTCCTTTCACCTTTCCTCCCTTCCTTCCACCTGTCCTACCTTCCTTCCACCTGTCCTACCTTCCTTCCACCTTTCCTCCCCTTCCTTCTACCTTTCCTTCCACCTTTCCTCCCCTTCCTTCTACCTTTCCTTCCACCTTTCCTCCCCTTCCTTCTACCTTTCCTTCCACCTTTCCTCCCCTTCCTTCTACCTTTCCTTCCACCTTTCCTCCCCTTCCTTCTACCTTTCCTTCCACCTTTCCTCCCCTTCCTTCTACCTTTCCTTCCACCTTTCCTCCCCATCCTTCTACCTTTCCTTCCACCTTTCCTCCCTTCCTTCCACCTTTCCTCCCTTCCTTCCACCATTCCTCCCTTCCTTCCACCATTCCTCCCTTCCTTCCACCATTCCTCCCTTCCTTCCACCATTCCTCCCTTCCTTCCACCATTCCTCCCTTCCTTCCACCATTCCTCCCTCCCTTCCACCATTCCTCCCTCCCTTCCTTCCACCTTACCTCTTACCACCCTTTCTTCTCCTATTATTCACCTCCTTTATTACGTTCTTCCATCCCTCTTATTTCAATTTCCTCCTTCCTTCCTCTTACGTCATTTCCTCTTTCCTCACTTCCTTCCCTCCCTCCCGGTTTTCCCTCCTTCCCCTCCCTCCCCGGTTTTCCCTCCTTCCCCTCCCTCCTTCCCCTCCCTCCCTTCCTTCCCTTCCTTCCCCTCCCTCCCTTCCTTCCCCTCCCTCCCTTCCTTCCCTTCCTTCCCCTCCCTCCCTTCCTTCCCTTCCTTCCCCTCCCTCCCTTCCTTCCCTTCCTTCCCCTCCCTCCCCTCCCTCCCCTCCCTTCCTTCCTTCCCCTCCCTCCCTTCCCCTCCCTCCCTGTTTTCCCTCCCTCCCTTCCCCTCCCTTCCCCTCCCTCCCTGTTTTCCCTCCTTCCCTTCCTCTCTCCATTTCCCTCTCCCTCACCTTTTTATTTCCCTCTTACTCTCCCTCACCTTTCATTTTTTCCCTCTCACCTTTTTTCTCCCACACTCACTTTCATTTCCCTCTCACTCTCCCACACTCACTTTCACTTCCCTCTCTCTCCCACACTCACTTTCACTTCCCTCTCTCTCCCACACTCACTTTCACTTCCCTCTCTCTCCCACACTCACTTTCACTTCCCTCTCACTCTCCCACACTCACTTTCACTTCCCTCTCACTCTCCCACACTCACTTTCACTTCCCTCTCACTCTCCCACACTCACTTTCACTTTCCTCTCACTCTCCCACACTCACTTTCACTTTCCTCTCACTCTCCCACACTCACTTTCACTTTCCTCTCACTCTCCCACACTCACTTTCACTTTCCTCTCACTCTCCCACACTCACTTTCACTTCCCTCTCACTCTCCCATACTCACTTTCACTTCCCTCTCACTCTCCCACACTCACTTTCACTTCCCTCTCACTCTCCCACACTCACTTTCACTTCCCTCTCACTCTCCCACACTCACTTTCACTTCCCTCTCACTCTCCCACACTCACTTTCACTTCCCTCTCACTCTCCCACACTCACTTTCACTTCCCTCTCACTCTCCCACACTCACTTTCACTTTCCTCTCACTCTCCAACACTCACTTTCACTTCCCTCTCACTCTCCCACACTCACTTTCACTTCCCTCTCACTCACCTCTCACTCTCCCCTTGTGGACCCTCTCCCCGCAGTAGCCTTGACCTTTAAATGGAGCTGATTTAAAAGATTTCATGTTAACCTTCCTCTCTTTCCTCCTCCTCCTCCTCCCTATCTCTCTCCCCTTCTTCTCCTCCTATCCTATTCCCTTCCTCTCCTCCTAATCCTATTCCCTTCCTTTCCTCGTCCTAACCCCTCCCAATCCTCTCCTCCCAATCCTATTCCCTTCCTCTCCTCCTATCCTCCTATCCTCTTCCTCTCCTCCTATCCTCTTCCCTTCCTCTCCTATCCTATTCCCTTCCTCTTCTCCTATCCTATTCCCTTCCTCTCCTCCTATCCTCTTCCCTTCCTCTCCTATCCTCTTCCCTTCCTCTCCTATCCTCTTCCCTTCCTCTCCTATCCTCTTCCCTTCCTCTCCTATCCTCTTCCCTTCCTCTCCTATCCTCTTCCCTTCCTCTCCTCCTCCTATCCTCTTCCTCTCCTCCTCCTATCCTCCTCCTATCCTCCTCCTATCCCCTTCCTCTCCTATCCTCTTCCCTTCCTCTCATCCTCCTATCATCTTCCTCTCCTCCTCCTATCCTCTTCCTCTCCTCTATCTCTCTTACTCCATTCTCCTCCTCATATCTCTCTTCCTCTCATTCTCATCCTCTCCTCTGTCTTTCTTCTCTACTGTAATAATATCTTTGAGTGTGTGTGTGTGTGTGTGTGTGTGTTGGAGGAATCACAAAGCCCTCCAATTCACCCCTAAGAGACTATCATCATCATCATCATCATCATCCCCGTAACATTAGTCGAATGGGAAGGCTACTCATTCCTCCAAACTATGCCAGGAAACATGTAGACCACCTCAACAACATACATACATACATACGAGTAAAAGGGATCATCTGTTTTGTAGCACGCTTTGGAGGAATCATAAAACCTCCCGTATATATAATTAACTACCTGCAAACCAAACAAACCACTTTATGTTACCAGAGCTTATACTGTATCGGGTTTGCAAGAGTGGGTCATAAATTTTTACCCTTGACAGTGCAGACGGGAGCAGGGCAAGGGATAGGGAGGGTGGAGTGTAAGAAATGGTTGTGTGTGTGTGTTTGCCAGGTAGGTAGGTAGGTAGGGAGGGTGGAGTGTAAGAAATGGTTGTGTGTGTGTGTGTGTTTGCCAGGTAGGTAGGTAGGTAGGGTGAATGGGTACAAACAGTGCACGGAGTTAAATTAAGAGGACATATAGACAGACAAACAGGTATGGAAGTGACGTGGGGTCCATAAATGAATTGCTGACATACAAGTGAGGTGAGGGACTCTTGTTGTTGTTGTTGTTGTTGCTGCTTAGGTGAGATGATGATGATGGTAACTGCTGACAGGTGAGGCAGTGTGGTGTAGTGTGTTAGGTTTGTATTGCTCTGTGGGAGTAGAGGGCAGAACAGATGTAAAGCATAGAGAGATACTGAGAAGAAGGAGGAGTCGTGTAGGTAAGTAGGTGGTATTGAAGAGGTATATAAGGTATGGGTAGGATAGGTTAGGCTTGGTTTTTACACTTTATGAGGTGAGGGCAGAACAGATGTAAAGCATATAGAGACAGGAGAAGGAGGAGTGTAGGTAAGTAGGTGGTATTGAAGAGGTATATAAGGTATGGGTAAGATAGGCTATAGGTATATAAGGTATGGGTAAGATAGGCTATAGGTTATTACACTGTGGGAGGTGAGGGCAGAACAGATGTGTAGTAGGGAGACCGATGGAAAGGAGATTATTAGGAGAACATGACAAGTGGTGTGGTGGTGTTCAGTGAAGAGGGTAGAAGTAGGTGGTATGTATGTATGTAGCCAACCAACCAACTGCTTCCCTACCCGACCCACCATCTCGACTACCTCAACATCACTTCCCTTGTACCATTATCACTACTACCACTCCACAACCCTACCATCATCACTACTATCACATCACATCCCCACCCCTCCTCACCACCACCAACACATCACACTTTAACGACACCCTCCAGTCTCCTAAATGTCCAGTCCTTCCCTCACTACTACTACTACTACTACTACTTCTACTTCTTCTTCTTCTACCAATACTACTACTATCACCACCACCAATACTACTACTACTACCACCATCGCCACCACCACTCGCTTCCCCCCTCCTCTCATCATCCATCACTACTGTACTTCCTCCATCTCCCAACACCACCACCACCACTACTAATACTCACCTTGACCGCATTGTTTTCACCACCACCACCACCTCTTGATACAACTCACTCGCTGTCATCGCTCATCCCCAACACACACACACAGAATGTCTCATCACACACACACACACACACACACACACACACACACACACACACACACACACACACACACACACACACACACACACAATGTCTCATCCCACCCCTACACACACACAATGTCTCATCCCACCCCTACACACACACACACACGACTCAATCCCACCCTATTATAAGCTCAATGAGGGGAGCCCCGTTTGATGTGTGTCTGTTTTATTATATCCACAATTGTACAGTAGCTTCCAAAACTGTCGTTAAAGTGGGTTAGAAGGATGGCGGAATGAACAGAATGAAACCTTGTCCCCGCCCACTTGTCGTCTCGGTAGCCTACATGTCAGATACATCGTCCATTGTGTCAGAATGTATAGCACTTTATTTCAACGATAGTTTTGGGAGCTACTGTATGTAAACAAACCAGGAAACATACAAGCCAAGTGCACGTGTTCAATATCAAGTGCACATACGTAGCTGAAAAGGTAGGTTGACAGGTAGGTAGGTAGGTAGGTATGTAGTTAGTTTTTGATGAGTTGGTAGGTAGCATGTTAGGTCGACAAGTAGTTAGGTTTGATGAGTAGGTAGGTAGAGAAAAAGGTAGGATAATTAGGTAAGTAGGTAGAAAGGTAGGTTACGGTTTGGTAGGTAGGTAAGTAGTTAGGTTTGATGAGTAAGTAGGTAGGTAGAAAGGTAGGTGGACAAGTAGTTAGGTTGGATGAGTAGGTAGGTAGGTAGGTAGGTAGTTTTGAATTAGTTGGTAGGTAGCATGTTAGGTCGACAAGTAGGTAGGCAGGTAGGTAGGTAGGAAAGTAAGTGGGGTATTTATTGAGTGAGTGAAGGTTACTATTACACTTTGGGGTCAATAAGTAGATGCGCTAATTGGGTGGGTAGGAAGGTTGGTTGGTTGGTACAGGAAGTAGACACACTGTAATACCCCACTGTAGGATGAATACACACACACACACACACACACCTACAGAGAGACACACACACACAAACAAACAACAACAACAACAACACACACACAAACAATAACACACACACAAACAACAATACACAAACAACAACAACACACACACACACAAACACACACACACACCAACAACAACAACAACAACAACAACAACACACACACACACACACACACACACACACACACACACACACACACACACACACACACACACACACACACAAACACAGACACACACACACACACACACACACACACACACACACACACACACACACACACACACACACACACACACACACACACACACACACACAAGCCCATGGTTAGTTCATACTACGTGGGTGTTCAAGTCAGCTATTTCCAGGGCGAGGAGCAAGTCCATCCCTGATTTGTATCGATGTTTGTATATAAGGAAATAACTTTATGTTCACCACCGTAATCTGATCGTCTATTAGTGCATGGGGAAGGGGGAGTTAATTATTTTTTATGGTAGGTAGTTGGTGCAGTGTTTGGTGGTGGTAAATCTGGAGCAACTGATTCTTCCAATGTAATGTTTCAAGCAACGGGTCACCATTAATTTATTGTTTACCTGAAGCTACTGATTCCTCCAAACTATAACTTCGTCCCTTTATGATAACCACCATCAAGTCAATGTATAATCGCCAATAACTTGACAATAATAGAAGGCTCAGCAGCAAGGCAGGTTATTATTATTATTATTATTATTATTATTATTATTATTATTAAAGATCAAGGCTGTAGGTCACAGTCTTAATAGTTTTATTTACTTATACTGTAAGTAAGCGTCTGTGTGTGTGTTAGTAGGCTATATGTGTGTTTGTGTTAGTAGGCTATGTGTGTTTGTGTGTGTGTTAGTAGGCTATGTGTGTTTGTGTGTGTGTTAGTAGGCTATATGTGTGTTTGTGTTAGTAGGCTATGTGTGTTTGTGTGTGTGTTAGTAGGCTATGTGTGTTTGTGTGTGTGTTAGTAGGCTATGTGTGTTTGTGTGTGTGTTAGTAGGCTATGTGTGTTTGTGTGTGTGTTAGTAGGCTGTGTGTGTTTGTGTGTGTGTTAGTAGGCTATGTGTGTTTGTGTGTGTGTTAGTAGGCTATGTGTGTGTATTGATTCGGAACTTGACACAAGCACGAACAGTATCTCCACAACCAAAACGCATGTACCACTCAAACCCAACCTGACAACCAGTTTAATTATTTCTCTATTATTTGTTGTTGTTGTTATTATTGTTATTATTTATCTGTACACCACGATGCCTTTGGGGGGGGGGCGTGGGTAGGGTGGAGGAGGAGGGATGGGTGTGTGTGGATAGAGTGGAGGAGGAGGAGGGGTGTGTGTGTGTGTGGATGACAGGGGGGTTAGGGGTGTGTTGGTCGTATCGGAAGGAGTAGTGATAAAGAACTAAATGGAATGATTAGTGATAGTGTGTGTGTGTGTGTGTGTGTGTGTGTAAGGGGTAAGTATAGTGTTGTTGGTGGTAAATTTGGAGCAACTGATTCCTCCAGACTATTCCAGGCATACTTTGGATGAATCAAGACACTCTTAACGTACCATAAGTGTATTACACCCCTTCTTAGATACAAGTTTGTTTCTCCTACATATCGGTGTTGAGAGAGAAAGACACACACACACACACACACACACACACACACACACACACACACACACACACACACACAGAGGGGATAAGTTGCAGATAATTACCTAATGTTGTAAATATCTGGTGAAAATGTGTCTTGTATTGTATAACAATCACCAAATAAGAACAAGAATTGAAATGTGAGAGCCATTGCATTTTCGTCAGGTAAAAAAAAAAAAAAAAGAATTGGAGTGTAATTATAAGATAAGCGAGGAGACAGAGAGGTTGTATAATTATCTTATCAGTAGTTGTGTTGTTATCTAATGTGGGTTGCATTACATTTACCAAAAAAAGAAGCAAGAAATTAAATGAGGGAACCGGTACATTTTCGTCAGGTTAATACAGAATAAAAAATGGAATATAGTTATAGATTAAACAGAGAGGTTGTATATGTATCTTATCATTGGTTATGTATTTGTTATCTAGGGTAAGTGGTGGGTGTTGGGTGGGGTACACTTTGATGTCTTGTGATAGGGGAACACTACCCTTAACTCGCCTCACAGATAACAGCAGTGGCACAACAATAACGACAGTAGCTTAGCGAGTGAAACGGTAGCCTGTATGTATGTAAGATAATTATGAAAAAAATATTGTTGTTGGTATTAAACCTGACTGATGATGATAAATATAGTAAAGATAATAAAAATATATGAATAATAATAATATAAATAATTATAATACTATACTAATAATAATTGTCCCAGGCTATTTTATTGTTTATTTCTGTTGACGTGTTTTGTTTGTTAGTATAGTGAATGAGCTTGGCACTCGTTTGGCACCTTGGCTTGACACGGGTTGACATTCTGAAATTATGCAATAGGTTGGCATTTTTATAGCACTGAACTGGCACTCTGATTATGATAAGTTGACTGCTTGACACTGAATTGGCACTTCGTTGATTGACTGGTTGGTACTGTTTGATTGACTGGTTGGCACTCTGTTGATTGACTGGTTGGCATTCTGTTGATTGACTGGTTGGCACACTGTTGACTGACTGGTTGGCATTGAACTGGCACTGTTGGTTGACACTCCACCTGGCCAATATTGAACGTGAGGTTGGGTGTGAGTTTATAAGTCCTCCCTCAATCCCTCCCTCTTTCCTCCTTTCTCTACTCACCCTCCTCCTCTCCTTACTCACCCTCCTCCTCTTTCATATTTCCCCCCCTCCTTGTTCCTCCCCTTGTCCCTACCCTTGCCACTACACCACACACACACATTGATCAACACTTTGTTTGTACCGACCCAACAATGCCTGAGTCTGTAACGATGGATTTCTTGATATAACCCTCCTCAATACACCAGCCCTTTCTTTATGTATTAATATTAATTGATATTTATTCTGCCTATACACAAAGGCGCATATGAATATAAAGAAACTACAAA